>LSHF01000068.1:0-133317 GCA_001660795.1 Leptoxyphium fumago
GGTGGTGATGGTTGTTGGCGAGCTCCTGAAGATGAGGACGCAGAAGAAGAGAAGNCTGGTCAACGGTCTGGGAAAGGTACCGCTACTACGCAGGATGAGATGGACCTCCAAGAGAGTAAGCGACCAGTGCAAGTGTGGTGTAGTAGCAGTACTGTGATAGCAGCAAGCAGCAGAGCAACGGCAATACCTGCTGTGCCTCCACCACCAGCTGGTTACGTCGATTGCTCCCTCTTCCGCCAAGACCAGACACTGCTATCAACGAATGCATTAATGAATGGATCAATCACCTTCCATCCAGCGGTTTGCTCTGTCTTTGTGTCCTTTGCTGTGTTCATGCACCCTGTTCTACGCCACCTATTCACTTCCAGGTTTGCTTTCTTTTAGATGACGTCCCATCTCTCAGCCCGGCCATTATATATGTTTAGATAGGCTCATGATTACGAATATACTCGTCCTCTGTTATCCTGTCGTATGCTTTGCCATGCTTTGGCCTGGCTCCTGATCTGGCATTTACTCCATCCCAATCATTACTTCCTCGTCTCTACAAACCCCACCCAACTCATTCGGGCAGCGCTGAGGGGAGGCTGCTGCACCATACCGGTGCATACCGGTGGTGTACGCTACCCATGATGAGTCAGATCGATCCGAGTGATTATGCGTGCAGATGCACATGATGATGATAGTGATAGCTCCACCGATATGGAGACACGTGCTCTTAGCATTTCACTCCCCAAACGAGGCAGGTACGAGAATGAGCAGACTAGCATTGACGAGAAGAGGACACAGAGAGGTCAAAGTAAAAATCGTGAGGGTTTCATCACCTCGACGGATAGATTCGGTCAGTCATGTACTATGTAAAAATAAAGCGTTGGTCATAATTTACGAGCTACCATTCTCGCTCCTCCTCTTGGCGTCCAAGGCGGCCTGCTGTGGATCATACACAGTGGCCTCGTCACCGCTGCTGCCGGACGAAGAGGGCACCTTGCCGATGATCACCTCGGGATTGTCCTTCTGGATGTCGTCGGCCTGGTCGATTCTGTCGAGCATGAGATGATCGATGTTGACCTTGGGGCCCTTGAACCACTTCCTGGCCGAGACGAACCACCAGATGATGACGAACAGCATGGGCGCGCCGTAGACCAGGCAGGTCCAGTTCATCGTCTGCGCGTTGAGGTCGCCGCCGGTGACGGAGGGCAAGTTGAGGATTGGCACCATCAGAGCCACAAAGCCGGACGCCAGCGCACCGACGGGAATGCTCAGACGACCGAGATTCCAAGGGCCAGGGCGGAAGCGGTTGCCGACGAAGAAGACGCGGATGAAGATGGGGGTAGTGAAAGCGACGAAGGCGGCACAGGCACCGATGCTGAAGATCGCGCCAATCGCCACCTCGCCGGCGAAGATGAGCAGCAGGATGAGGCAGCCGATCAGGTTGTTCAGCCAGACGGCGTTGACGGGCGTCTTGGTGTAAGGGTTGACCTGCTTCCACAAGTTGGAGAGAGGGAAGCAGTCGTCACGAGCGTAGGCGAAAGTGACCCGGGAGGCTGCAATCATGCAGCCCTGGCCCATGACAAACCCGGCTATGACCGTGAGGGCGAGAATTGCCATCGCGACCGGCTGCGGAACCACCTGGATGAGGTAGGCTGCGAATGGCTGGCCCAAGTCAGAGTTGAGCGCCCCGGTGATGTCGACGACAGTGTAGGCAACGACGAGCTGCAAGAACCAGCCGAACAGACCACCAGTTGCGGAAGTCATGAAGATGGCTCGTGGGGAGGCAATGCTGGCATTGCTGCATTCCTCCGCAAGATGGAAGGGAGAATCGTAACCTTGATAGCGTTGTCAGAACAGTCCTCGATCGCGGTTAACAGCAACAGGAAATCAAGACTTACCGGACATGGTCCAGATGACTCCAATGAAGGACATGAGAACGCTGACGCCATTAGGGTAGCTGGTTCCCTGGTAAATGTCGCCCCACACCTCGCTGGAAGGAGTGAATTTTGTGGTCGGCGCTTCGGGCCCATGCGCGCTCTCGTCGTTACGGTTGCAAGCGGCCGGAATCATGATGATGACAACGATCAGGGCGATCATGTTGAAGCTGCTTCCGACGCTGTTGATCTTGGCGAGCCAGTGCGTGGGGGCGGATGCCATGGTAGCGTGGATCACCATCAAGCAAACCGTCAGGAGGAAGGTCTGATAGTTTGTTGGGACGTATGAAGGGTTGTAGATGGAGCCCTGTTTGAAATCAACGTCAGCCACATTGATCCGATCCAATACTTTTGTGAAGATAAAACGGATAGACTCACCATTGCGAGCATCATGGCTGCGGTACCGTAGTTGACACTGGGTGCGCCCGTGACTTGACCGATCCAGTTGGACCAACCGGTGATCCAGGCAGCGAAAGGACCCCATCCAGGGGGAGCGAGGACGGCAGCAGCGTAGTATAGACCACCGCTGGTCGGCATTGAGCTGCACAATTCAGCCATGGAGGCAGCGACGGCTTGAATACCAATCATAGCGACTAGCCAGCCCCATCTAGAATTTTTGCGTCAGTCCCTGACCACTGAAATGCAAATGAAGAAGAAACAGGATCATGCTGCTGCTGATATCGGACGGAGTGATGGCAGAGTCAAGACTATCGACACGACGGAATCTCCCCGTCTCAACCAGTGCAAGATGGGAGTGTACTCACGTCATACCAGCAGTGCCGGCATATCCCATGCCATAGTAGAGCGTGGTAGCGAAGCTGGGCAAGAGGCCGAGGACGGCGAAGGAGACACAGAAGGTCGACCAGAGGTTGAACTCGCGCTTGAACTCTGGTTTGTAGCCGAGGGCGGCAAGCACCTCGTCTTCCTCGTTCCATTCCTGACCCGAGGTGTTGACGGGCACGTCGCCGTCCTTGAGGACCGAGGTGACGGGTTCGCTGCCGACGCTGTGTCGATGTGAAGTGACGGATGCCACCCTGGCGCTGTGCTTGTTCTCTTCCATCCTGGCCAGTTTCCGTCCGCTCGTCGCTGGAGATTCTCTTAGGTTTCGAATATTTTCAATTGAGATTGTCGTCTCGGGACGATTTCGTCTGTCCAAAAGGTCTCGTGTGACCTTTGACGATAAGACGGATGATAAGCAGAGAAACGTTGCCGAACGAGGCTTCCACTTCAAACAGGCCAGTCGAGTCGAGTCGAGTCAAATCCAGTCAACTCGAGCACCTATCTTCAGAACCGGCTGAGGAGACAATTGGAAAATCTACAATGGATTGAGGATTGGGAGGCGACAGAGAAACAAAGAGACAGGGCCGAGAGACGAGCGTGTAGATGGACACAGAGAGAGAGACGTTACTTATCGAAAAGCGTCAAGTTGGGCCGGCCTATCGCGAGCAAAGCAAAACCAGCAGGGCTGCCGTGCAGAGCAGCGACGCCAGAGTCTACCTACCGTACAGACGCAGACAAAGGACACAGGCAAGATGCAGAGCTTCTTGGGATATCAGACGTGGTCTGGGCATGGAGGGGGACGAGGAAGAGGCCACACCGAGAGGGGCAGGTATAGCCCCAACCCCAGGGATTGGGAGAATGCTACTCGCCTAAGCTGCAGGCCAGCAGACGAACGAGAGGATGGTGTTGGGTACGGGAGGCTGGAGGTGCAGCGGCAGGCTGGATGGATTATCAAGTTGCTATAGGTTGGAAGAGACAGCCAGAGATAACCAGCCAGCGGAGAGAGCCACAGAGGAGGGAGCGATATGGTAGCGTGACGTTACGCTGGAGATAAGGCTGGCATTGGCAGTACTGTATACAGTAACCCCTACAGTAAAAGTACTTCAGCAGTCACACGAGAACCGATTACGGCACCTGCTGCTCGCTATCGCCCTCCCGCTATCTCTGCCCACTTCTTAGCCTTTGCCCTTGTTCTCGTCTCTTCACGCCATCATGTAATTACCCTTTGCACTCGCATACACAGGTTCGTCCGTTCAGGGTTGGACACGCANGGATGAACTAGATAAGGCATGCGCTCAACTGTCAAGAAAAAAAAAAGCAGATGGGCAAAGTTGCCGCCAACCGACCTCCCCAACCCCAATGCCAGCATGCAGGACGACAGATAAGATCGCTTGCATCCGCACCTCGTCCGACTCAGCAGTGAAGATATGACGACGCACAAGACGAAGACGGCGACGATGGCAGTCGATCACCCACGTCGCTCACCCAAAGCAGTAAGTCTATGCGAGAGGCGGCAGGCCAGCTCTGGTAGTGTCGACTACAAACGCTCCTACTGTAGACATCAATCAAGCATGGTGAGAAACAAGGCACGGGTAGACGCAACACAGCAAGGTAGGTTCATCATAGGAAAATAAGCTCGCAATCAGGAGATGGAGGAGGATCGAAAGACAATCCTCGCTGTCCTGCCTTTACCTTACAGCATTGCCGCCATCAAGCTCCATCTCCAGGGTATCTTATCGCCTGCTTCCTCGTCTCCCTCATTAGCCCTAGCGAAGCCGCCTTCATCCGTTTCGTCAGGTGTTTCTCCATCTCTGGCATCCGCAGTCTCCTTCTTCCTGGTATTCTAGACTTTGCCCGAATCGTTGTCGTCTTCGAAGAAACTCAGGATGGCCCGAACACCTCCCGGTCCGAGACCGTGTGGTGGATAGCAGACTATAATTCACATGTATTGTCAGTAAAAAAAGCTCTTGTATTGACAACCTCGCAACATCCGAATGCTTCAGACTTACCGAAGATATAATCCTCTGTCGCGCCCAGCTTTTCTCTGAATTCGCTCTTGGCCGTCAGCCTCAGCTCGGTGGCGATGGCGTGGTAGGCCTTGCTGAGCATCTTGACCCTGGTGCCCTTCAGGTTGTGCCCTGGCACCAGCTTGTTCATGGCACCGCCACCGAATGTTGCGCTGGTGGCGCCGCCTGCGGCAACCATCTTCAACGCATGTAGGACAGTGTACTCGATTGCACCGCTTGGTGCGCCGGGGAAGTCTAATGAGAACTTGACCTGCCATCCGTGTGCGGGTGAGAGCTGGGCCATGATGACCAGACAGCAGATGGTTCCGTCACGATCAGTGGCATAGTGGTACTGTCGGTGCTCCATGTCCTGCCAAGGGTGCACGTCCGTCAGATGGACCTGCTTGCCCTTGCGGCCATGCAGCCAGTCCTGTACGCGCTGGTCAATCTGCTTCTTGAAGTCCTCTGGGACCTCGTCGCCAATCGCGATGTCGTGAAGCTTGACGCCCTCCTTTTCGGCATGACGGATCTTCCTCTGCACCTCTGGGTCTTTGACTGCAGGGTTGGCAGAAGGGTCAACACGCTGCTCAGCAGCGACGGAGAATGTCCGCCAATCGAATTTGTCGGCCAACGCTTCTTCGGCAACGTGGCCGCACAGAAGCCAGAGCGGCTTGATGTGTCGTTCCTTCTTGATGTACCTTAAGTAGCCTGCGATCGTCTTGGCGTACTGTGAAGTGTGGCAGAGCGGATCACCGACGGTGATGGCATAGNCCTCGTGAGGCACGAACCCGACAGCTGCACCAGTAGTCTCGTCACGCCAGATCTCGAATTTAGGCTCCAACCAGGAAGTGTTGGAGGCATCGCCGTAGTTGGCAATGAGATGCTCCAGTGGTTGGAAATCGATGCCGGCAGCGGCACGGTCGCGACCGAGCCATGGTGGTTCCATAGTGCTGGATTCTGGGTGCCTGAGGGGGTTGACCGCCACCTTCTCGGGCAGAGACCTGGGATCTCTTGCGAATAGAGAAGCGTTTCTGATATCGCCAAGCTGGAGGAAGAGCATGAGAATACGCTCCAGACCGATACCACCACCGCCATGGGGCGGTGCACCCCACTCGAAGCCATCCATGTATTCCTGCATGGACTTGGGATCCATCTTGAGACGGGTCATCTTTTCTTCCAGCATCTGGGCGTCGTGGATACGCTGTCCACCAGACAAGATCTCCTGCCCTCTGAGGAAGATATCGAAGGAGTTTGTGACGTTGGGGTTCTCAGGGTCTGGCATAGCGTAGAAAGGCCTGGCACTGGCCGGGAATTTGTCCAAGACATAGTAATCCGTTCCAAGCTTTTCCTTGATAACCCTACCGAGCTGAATCTCATCGCGGGTCCCCAAATCTTCATCTTCTGGTAGCGGTTTGCCATCCTCGCCCAACCAGCCGGTTGAGTTGAGCATCCGAATACCCTCGGCAAAAGGGATGATGGGTGTCTTATCCAGCCAGACCAGGTCGTCGTGAGGGAACTGGCGCTTGACCGCTTCGATCTCCTTTGGGTATCGCTTGTAGACCGCCTCGAAGATGGCCTTGAAAGTGCTGTCCAGCACGTCGAGGACTTCATGGTAGTGAAGATCGATGGCCATCTCGAGATCCAAGCCGGTGTACTCGGTCAAATGTCTGTGGGTATTGCTGTTCTCAGCACGGAAGACTGGGCCGACTTCAAAGACTCGTCTCATGTCCGCAGCGATACACATCTGCTTTGGCAGTTGAGGTGACTGGGCCAGGAAAGCCGGCCTGCCGAAGTAGTCAACCCTGAACACGCTCGCACCCGACTCAGAGGCTGCAGCCTGCAGCTTGGGCGTGTGGATCTCCACGAAGCCCAGGGAGTCGAGGTGTGAACGGAAAGCCTGCGTGATACCGGATTGAATCCGGAAGATACCCTGGGCAGAGGTGGTCCTCAAATCAACGATACGGTTGTTCCATCTGGCTCGGTCGGAGACGCGGTGGCGAGTGTCGCCCTCTTTCTCAGCCTCAGCCCTGGTGACCTCAGCCTCGTGGACGGTGAAGGGGAGCGGCTCGGTAGGAGCAGCCTCAACGTGCATCTCGTGAATGTGGATCTCGAGGTTCTTGATAGACACACTCTTGACCTCACCCTCCTTTGCCTTGGGCTCCTGGACAACACCCATGATACGAACGACGGTCTCGACGTGTAAATGCTCGGCCCAGTAAAGGAAGAATTGCGAGACGCTGCCGTGCTCCTGTAGGATGCCCTGGATGGTGGCGGTCTGTTGTCTAAGCTCCAGGAATAGAAGGTGAGCACTGAGCTTGCGCATGTTGTGGATGCGAGCCCTGAAGGTGACTACCTTTCCATTGAACTCTGGGGTCAAGTCGCGTAAATCTATGAAATCCGGTACGATCTTCTCGTGTGCGGCATAGTTGTTGACAGGGTAGTTACCGTACTTGGCCCTCATTTCTGGAGTGTCCTCTTCCTCAGCCCTCCGCATCATCTCGATCTTGCGAGCCTTGTCGGCAGCGATGCGGTCCTCGGCATCTTTGCGATGTTTCTCACGCTCGACCTGCTGCTCGTGTTTGCGTGCCTGGTTCTTGCTGACGGGGTCGCCATCACGGTTCAGAGGCAAATCCTCGGTAGAGGAATGGGAGGTATCCGAGCCTCTCCGGATGACCTTCCTGCTGAGCCTGCGCAGAGGACTTTGGGTCTTGCGGTGATGTTCCTGATCCCTCAACAGAGACCTGTGGCCACCGTCTTTGGACGACCGGCCCTTGGAGTCGATGGATGAGCGAGTCTTGAAATCGAGGGATTGGCGAGGGGAGGCAGTGAGCTTGGGGGACCTGATGGTGGTGGTGCTACCGCTGCCATTGGAGGTGATTGACGAAGTGGTATCTACACGAGGCGGCCCACTGCTCTCAGTGTCACTCTGGGCAGGGCTGTTGGATCCACTGCGGTGGTGTCTGAGGCCGTCGAAGGCCTTCTTCAAGGCCGACATGTTTGTGGTGAGGGGATGTAGCTATGCAAAGGGCAGCATAGACAGAACACCGAGCTTGAGAGGTTCTGGATCTGGATCTGGATCCAGGTGAGTCAGTTGGCAGACTCGCGGCAGATGTCGAGTGGGAGGGAGAGAGAAGAAAAAGAAGTGGTGAGGGAGGACAAAAGGAATGGAGATTTGTTGGTTGTCTGGTGGAGGAGGGGCGGGCGGTGGAGCGGTGGTCGGTCAGTCAATCAGTCAGTCAGTACATACCCGGGAGCCTAGCTAGCCAGCGTGCGTAGTTGTGTAGGAGGTATGCTGGAGCAGAGAAGGCCGAACGGTATAGGGCAGGCAGGTATAAGGCGAGAGGAGTAAAGCCGGCGGTGTCCGCGGCGGTTGATGGTGGTGGAAACACCGAGGATTTGGTGGCGCTGAGGTGGTGTTGATGGTGGTGGTAGTAATGGTGATGGTAGTGGTAGTAATGGTGGTGGTGATAACCTTGAGTGGTGATGCACGGTTGAAACAGGCAATGCGGGCTGGGCCGGGTATAGCTAGCAGCGCGATAACGACGGGACAATAACAAAATATCGTCGCCTTACAAATAAACAGCTGTTTTCGTATACCTAGGTATGCCCCAGAACAGCACTTACTGGCAAAAGCGGGTGGCTGGACGATACCGCTGAAAACGGGAACCTCGTCACCATCGTATCATAACAATACCATCAGCTGCAGGATAACTCACCAAACCACCAACCCGGCAGGTAAGATTTCACCGAAACGACAAAACAACAAAACAGGCAATCAGAGTAAAGCAAAACGGCCGGCAGCAGTGGATCGTCGCGGGTAACCGTGACGTCACGACAACATGCTCGCCCCTCCTGGCGCCCGGAGTCCTCGGCCGATCCGTGATCTCGCGCATATCTGGGCGAGGCGAATTCCACCAAAGGCGTAAGGTACGGCATCTGCTGCGCGCGTAGGTATGTGCAGGGCAAAAGTCGATACACGGAAGGGAAAATCTCTCACATGCTGAGCAGAGTGCGGTCGAAGTGGGGTGGGGGGAGGGGAGGGTCTGCGACTTTGACTATACCGGCAGACTCAGGCCGCTGTTTCCGCTACAGGAACAGCTTTACCTTGCCTATACTGTACCCAGGTAGGTACTGTATGTACTGTATGTACTGTACGCTCGCGGGTCCCGTTCGGGTTCAGGCCAGGAATAGCTGGGGACGGCGGTCGCGTGCCTGGCCAATGGCGGCGTGGCGGACCCACCCGCTTCCCCTCCCTATCCTTACGCCATCCGCTGACCAAGACTGCCCCTCAACCTCACCTAACCTCACCTGATGTTTGGCTGTGTAGGTGAAGAAAGACGGCTGCAGCTGTGGTTGTGGTGCTGATACGACGGCATTCGGTATTGGCACTGGTGCATGCACGAAGGCTTGTTGGCTCTGTGCGACCTTGCTCGGCGGCATGCTGCATTGCTAGCTTTCGTTTCTGTTTATCGTACACTGCGATCGTTCCGGATCGGCCTCGTGTGCATCCTGCATACACCGGATCCTGCGTAAGGCCTGGACCCTAGCCAGAGTGGAATGTCTCCCTTCCCTTGTGAATAATATAACTATAATAATGACCAAAGATAACAGCCGATGATGAACCGCATGTCACATTCCGTTCTTCGTCGATACAATCCCCTGTATTCGATAACCAAGCTGCGGGAACAGAAGCAAGCCAAGCCCAGCCCTCTGGCTCGTCGCGTTGCTCGTCTGCGGTCGCCATTGTCCCATTGTCGAATGACCCTGAACAGAGATCGTCCAGCGCCACCAGACCCCGTACCTGTCTGAATGTGAGGTCGGCGACACCACCGCGACCCGTCCCGTATCCACCCCCTTTCCATATGATCCCAGTCGTAACTTTTCATCCATCGTTGCCCGTATTAGGTAGTACTGCGTCGGCCATCTCACATCACTGCGTTGTTAGATCCACCGAGGAAGACATTCCCTTGCGCACCCGGTGTCGGCGTACCTCCCTGGCCCTGGTTCTGACCCTGAGATTGCGACTGCGACGGCGACGGCCCGCTTTCCATCGGGACAAAGTCCATGTTCATGGGCATTATCTGCGACGCGTCGAAGCCGGAATTCGTGCCACCTTGGATGTATGAATCCCAGGCGCTCTGTATTTGCAGGTCAGCGAATCTTGTTCACCAATGTTGCAGTCGGATCGTGCAAAGTAAACTTACCCAGTCAATGTCGGCACCTAGACCCTCCAGGCCAGGGAAGTTAGCTCCGCCCACCTGGCCGAACATCTGACTGAAGGGACTTGCCGCGCCGTTGATGTTGCCCATCGCCGGCACGCCGCCCTCGGGCCCGGAAAAGCCCGGCGTGAGGCCCGTGCGTTCCGACACTTGTTCGTTCAGTAGACCAACCAGGCTCGACGGGTAGTTTTGCTTCTCTGCTGCCGACGCAGCTCCCATTGCACCAAAGTTTGGTCCTGGGGACATGCCGCCTGAAGATAGCATTCCCAATGTCATCGCTGCCGATTGCTCTGGAGGAAGGTCATCGTTGGTCATGTCCGACACGTGTCCGTTGGGAAAGACGCCCAATCCAGAACTTCGTGGGCCAATGTTGTGGTAGTAGGGATGGTTGGGCGCTCCCTGGCTGGGGAGCCCGTTGGTCTGTTGCCGGTGGGCCTCGTGTGCGCGTAGTTTCTCGATCATTACCTTCAGCGCTGTTGAGGCCTTGTATGCTTCCATACTTTGCTCTCTTACTGAATCCCAAATGGTGGTGCAATGCTCCACCGCCTCGAACATCTGCTGCCGCCGATCCTCGTCTGAGCACCCATCCGACGTCATGGGCGACTCGGGGGAGCTGCCCTTGGCACTTGCCTTGCAATCTGCCTCGGCCTGGTGGTACAGGTCAAGGCAGACAAGCATGGCGGCAAGCAGGAAATCATGCGTTGTGAGGGATGAAATGTACCACTTCACAGATCGTAAACGCCCGCCAGGCTGAGATTCGCGATGCATCATTGACTGGTGGCCAAGCATCTCCATCGACGCGTCTATACACGTTTTCCGCGAACATCCGTAACGAGGGTTGTTCCTGCCTTGGGCGATGAAGCGACGGTGGAGGACGAAAAGGGATCTGAGATAGACTAGTTCTAGTCCTAGACGTTGCATTATCAGGTTCGCTGGATCTCGCGCGGATTCCGGGAACGGTCTCATTTGCAGATGCGGCGGATGTGTTGCGCGAATCTCCCTGAGTTCGCGATCGAAGTTCATGGTCTCCTCATGGCTAGGTGGATTTGTCAGCGACGATACTCGCTCAACGATCTGACCAAACGCAAAGGTCATTTTCGATTTGGCTATCATGTAACTCATCGGTGTGGCCTCGAAGTTCGGTCGTGAGGGTGGCAGCTCCTTCATGTCATCGTAGAGCTCGTCGTCGTAGACATTACGAGGAGGTAGCGTGTCGATGTGCTCTGATCTTATCATTGACGGTAGGCCGAACTGGAAGGAGACTAGGAGGTCGCATTGCCGTACAAACGTCCACACACGGCGTCTCATTTCGCCCTGGAACGGTGAGATCGTAGCGTATGGACCTGGGTCTCGGTGGTAGCCCATCCGCATCGCCAGACGCACGCACAAGCTAGTCATGAGAAGCACACCAGGTTCGGCATCCTTGCTGCGTCCATACTCGGACTGCACGTGGAGTATTAATGTTTCCAGAATCTGCGCTATCGGCTGTGTTATGTCCGCCATGATTAGGCATTGCGCAGTCAGATGACGGAAGGTGTGCGAGAGCTGCAGGGCCTTCCCTTGGTATTCAGGAGGCTCATCACCAGCTCGGTGATATGATTGAAGAGCGAGTGTCATCATGGAGTAACAGAGTCCAAGCCAAACCATTGATGACGAGTCTGGGTTCGCCCAGTGCATGTCGTATTGTCTCTGGAACGAGGGTCCGTGGATGATGGGTACTGACGGGTCATACGCGTTGAAATAACGCGCAATGAGTCGGTCGCTATCTGCCTTGTTGGGGAAGCCGTCAAGGAGCTCCTGCTTGTCCTTTGCTGTGCGGCCGTGCAGCAGAAACGCCGTGCCAGGGCTCTCATCCGCCTTCTCAGCCTGTACGCGAGCAAGGTTCTGCTTGTACTCCTCCTTGTGGTTCTCAAAGTACTTCTTCACCTCGCTGATCTCACCCAGGATGGCATACCAGTGATCTGTCGAGGCAAACACTGTCCGACCGCCATTGTCCACCTTCATGATACCGATGCCTCTTGAAACTTGCTCGACCTCGCTCTCATCCGATCCATTCACCGGGACCTCTTCAGGAGCCAGCGCCGAGTCCTCTGGCACCATCTGCAGCTCGGACCCAGTGCCTAAACTGTTGCTTCGGCTGGAGTTGAGCGCACTCTGCGCGGCTGCGACCCCGCCAGGCTGACCACCGGTCGTCATCAGCGACAACACCAGGCCCTCTAGTCTATCGATGCGGTTCTGCATGTCGTCAGGCGATTGATTGGAAGCCTGCGCGCTCCCTCTTTTCCTGGCCGATGGACTTGCATAGCTGCAGTTGGCAGTGTCTCCTCGCTTGGTGCAATTGTCGCAAGGGCTTGCTCGGTTGCATTTCAACTTGCGATGGCGGCAAGGGCCGCAGGACAGTGGTACCCTGTTGCGTTTCCGAACGACGCGGAATTGTTGTCCATCTGGAGATGCGCCGTTCTGTGATGATGCCGACGAAGGAGGGGTCGGGCCCGCGTTGGAAGACATGGTAGAGTAAACGGATTGGAGGCGCCGATGTGTCGCGTATGCTAGACTTCGATTGTGCGCATTCGCAGCGCGCAGCTTTCGATAGTCGACGCCCGGATATACGGCTTTAACAAGCTATCGCGGTAGACCGGGATCTGGTTTGACGGGAACCTGGGAAAGACCGAGCGCAATGCCTCGGAATGGAAGCATGCAGAGGGAAACGGTGCGAAATGTGATCCTCCAGCGACGAGCTCCAGTAGGGATTCGATTGGTTGGCGTGATCAAGCAGGACAGTTGCAGTCGTGGGCGACAGTGTAGGCAGACAGAGAAAGAGAAGTAGGCAGCGCTAACCACAAGATAGAGATGGAGAACCCCGCCAAGACTCGCCGTCTGCTCTGCCGTACAGCGTCTCAATACGGTAGGTACCCCTACCCAGCCAGGTAAGCCACCTCTGGATCTACGCTACAGTACACTACGGCGCTGTGAAGGGCGGTCCAGTCTCGTAGCGAAGTCAATTCCGCTAGCGAGGCGCCTCCGATGAGTCACTCAGCAGCACGCTTTCCGATGCTTACAGTCCAGCCATTCACACGTCCAAGATCGCCTCGTTCTGTTGGTGGGAGGCAGACTGCCATCTCGTTCTGGGGACAGGGCTGTTACTAATGGCCGCAAGCGGTATCGCGCCGGACTTTGATTCTATCTCCGCCGTAATGACGTACATACCTACTTAGGTAGGTAGGCAGGTATTTTCTGTTGCAGGCCCGCCTTAGATTGTTTTTGTTGATCTCGACTTCCGACTCAAGCGCGTTTCTCATATATACCTAGCTGATTATCTACACATTCGAGCCAGTCCTTGTGTAGCGATGGGGAAGTCAGAAGGCGCAGGTGCTTGCCCCCAAACGCCCGACGACATACCGTGCACAAGCCCCATGACATCACCGTTGCTGTTGATGTCTCTCAGCCTTTCCCGCGAGTTCAGCTTCTGTCGATTCCTCTAGCACCTCCCGGCCTGTGTAGCTGCACGACCATGGCTCTGATGAAGTCTGCTGGGCTGGTGAAGCCGGCTGCATCGGCGAAGTCGAGCACCTCGGCGATGCTGACTTCGTTTTCAGCGGCAGTCATAAGCCTCGAGTCGATGTTGCGCACGTCACCAGTGTGAGACAGGGCCTCGGCAAGCCTGCGTGAAGCGATCTCGGCCCGCTGAGGATCACCACCCGCATCACGGCTCAAAGTGGAGGGCGAGGCCGACAATGTTTCCTGTCGATCACCTTGTTGATCAGCAACTTGACGCGCTGTGGCAAGCATGTCGAGGTAGCTTGAGGATAATGGGCCGGGGGGTGTAGTTCTTCTGTGCGCGTCTGCAATGTGCGCTTGCGATTGCATTGCCCTTGCTGCTGTGCTCGACCCGTCGTGGAGAACAGAAGGGTGGAGGTAGTATTGGCCAATGTTGACACCTCGTAATGGGAAGTGTGGCGAGTTCACCAATGCATTGGAGGAGTTGTCTCTTGGGGCGGTAATTCCAGCGTTGAGTGAGGGAGACGTTGGATAGATGGATGGCTTGTTTCGCCATAGCGCCTGGGTACCATAATCAGGCTGGCAACGCAGCCATTGCTCGGTATGTTCTACCCATGGAGCTTGGGGAGGCCCTTGAGCACCAGATCCACGGTGGTCGAGAAGTGCTTGATTTTCATCCACCTCCATAGCGTCATCGTCCGCTTGTCCCACATCAGACACATTCAAGCGGCGAGATGGACTGGCATGATCACCCATAGAACCACCCAAGCTGCCTGTCTGCGGTGGAAAGGTTTGAGAGCGATTGCTGCCGGGTAAATAGCTGGAGGTGTTGATCTGAATCCTCGGTGTTTGTGGAGTTTGGCGCCCATGAAGCATAGCTCGACTGTTGGTAAGGCCATTCTGGTTGCCGGGTGTGGGAGTTGATTGCATCTCACCGTCACGTCCTTCCCAATCCACAGGACCTGCCATGGTGGGAGTCGCACTACGTTGTGTTTGGCGTTGGGATCCTTTTTTCTTCCAGCCGGCGCAAAGCCCACACTCGCACTCTTCGATATTTCTCCCCAGCACCAGCCTTACCATATGCTCCCTGACCTCGCCAATTCTTCTGGCAGCTTTGCAGCGCGGATGACCATCAAGCACGTTCCCCTTCCGTCCAGTGGTCAATTTGAATCCAGCATAACCATCTGGCAGCCTGTCCAGTTTGTAACCAACCCTGGAAGGATCTTCACTTATGTCACCGATAAGGCTGGTGCCTTCGAATTTGCCATGCAAGCGGCCCTCCTGGACCTCCCTTGCAACGGCATCACCGATTTGTTTCGTCCAATAATCATCGTCGCGTGTGCAGGATTTATCAGGTTTGTCGTGAGTCCAGCGGTCTTGGCTACCGTCAGAGTAATGGCCCACAGGCAGCGTGATGGTTCGTATCAGGTTGTAATCCACATCAGAACCCTTCGGCGTAGTTACAGGTGCGAGTTCCATTTCCTTGAGAGCGCAGTGGCCCGAAATGTGAACGAAATGGTTAGTGAGGCGCAAATATCGATGCGGGATGCGATGTAGCCTCTATATATGCGTCTGGAAAATTGCCTGGCAGTGAACCGCAAGCAAAGACTTGTAATATAGAGGCCGGGCCGCAGTTGAAAAGTGCAAGACGGCCCATTCAGAACAAAGTGAACTTGCAATTCAAGTATGCAAAAAGTGGTTCTGAGCCCGTTCACCAAGCTTTAAATAATCAGTGTGAAGCCTAGCTTTTGTCGTGAAAGCTTTGTATGCCGGATTCACAGAAATAAATCGCCCTTGGCCTTCTTCAGTGCTTCAAGGACCAATGCAAACCGGGTGAAACATATTTGCACACATCGGTGAAGGCTGATCTTTTGGCTGCAGCGGCTCTAATGAAATATTGCGTGAGCGCTCTGATTGCGAAGTGAATCAAGTCACGGCATGTGAGAACCACATGGGACTGTCGGCGACAGATCACAGAAAATTGTAGCACGGTAACATGGCCAACTCAAGAGGTAATCGGATATTAAATCCTGTAAAGTCGGCTCGTCACGTTTCTCCGTAATTACAATTCCCTTGCCATGCTGGTCCAAGCGGGTAAAGCGGTCATGCAAAAGCTCTATGGCAAGAAAGCCATCCAGTCCAGAACCTGAGAAGTACCACATGCTGGGCCATAGTTATATTAAAGATGGTGAAGTTGCGCCTTGCAATTGTTTCGGCAAAGTCATGTACAATCCCATGGAGCTGTCTTTTGTAAACTCCCCATATTAGCGCCGTCAGTAGGCTGTCCCAAACCGTCAATTAATCATCTCCCCCATCTCATCTCTGCACCGGCGAAAGAAACCAACCCTCTGAGAAAAACGCCATAGTTTGCACCACCGTCGTAATCCATCACGTTCCAAATTTCTGTCAATCGGACTTGCCAGGGTGGATAACCTTCTAGAACTGCCCGTTCCCCAAAGGTGATCAATAGGTCTGGTTCACCCAAGCCTGTAGATTCAGAGATCTCGGCGTCGACTAGCTCCTGACTAATGTCCGAAGGGGCTATCTTATGGGCCTGGGACATGGAAGCCAAAGTACGGGTGAGGTCTACAAGGGTCTGGCGACCGTCTGATGCATCCAGGAGTATGACGGTTATATGGGGCCTTTGTTGCATGGGCTGGGGGTTTGAACCCTCGGAAGATTCAGTCGAGCCCTGTTGTGTTGGCAGTGGGCTGGGTGGTGCCGATAGGATATTTGGGGCATGGATCGAGAATGTGGGTTTGTTTGGGGAAGAAGCACCGTAGTAATCTGTGAGCGTGCGTGAAATCCGGCGGTGGACCGATTGATGCGATGCTTTGAGAAGACCTATAACAGTACGTTAGGTTGGGTGAACCTCATCGACATGGATGACATTAGAGCTCTTGTGACATACCTGTTCGCTCGTAGATACTCAGAACTGGGATACCAGCGCTGGCTGTCCACGCCACAACCTCACAAGCATCATTCAGAATCTGATCCAAGCCTTCAGCGCTATTCCGTCTTTTATGCCCAGGGCTGCTGGCACCACTCGACAGGTCTCCTCCCAGAGCTTCTGAAGACAGGCTCAGGATGATGCTGAGGTGTTTTGGCATCTTCCTCAGCCCTGCAACATCTTTTTTGATCATATCTGGAGAGCGATGATGGTAGTACATCAACGAGAGCACCCTATTCCACAGCTGGTTCTTGGTGGCCCTGAACCGGATCCAGACACTGAACACCAATGACATCAATGAGAACAGCAGAAGATGCAAGGCCCTCTTGAATAACGGACGGAATCGTCGTTGGTGGCGAGCATTTCGATTGGCTGCCTTTACGGATTGGCGTCTTGTGGGAGTGCGGCTTGAATCGCGCTTTTGAGGAGCGGCAGGCAGATATGGCCTGAGGAGCTTCTCGCGCTCCTGCACAGTCAATGGTCGACCATGCTCGTCAACATCTGTGTGGAAGGCTCGGGTCTTGAGAACATCTGGCATGGCTATGATGCGATGGTATACTTCGATTCGTGAAGGTGGTTGAAACGTGTACGGCGGTTCCCGTCGCCTAATCTGGGATTGGCAACGGAGCAAATCTAAAGGAAGTCTGACCGAAGATGCTTTGGAAGCTAAAGCATAGAAGACGCTTTGCGAAAGAGAACGCTCGACATGAATGAGGAAGACAATTTGTTACATGCCAAGGTAAACGTACGTGTCGCGAGCAAAGGAAGCACTGGAACTGCAATGCGCCTCAATACGTACGGCCTGCCGATCTTTACCGTGTACGGATAGACTTTCATCTGGATCTGGTCAAGGCACTCCCCGCAAGCTTAGTCATTTGTATGCCGCTCTCCGTGTCTTGCAGATCTTGCAGGTCGTCTACATGCACCTTTTGCCGATGTTTATTAGGATGGTCAAGTCTTCTCGATTGACGAGACTGTGGATGTACACTCGTGCTGGGAAGTATCATGCCCTTTAACTCGAAGTTAATGTATGCCCTCGCTGATGTGATATTCCATTACCAGCAGCACTAAGTAGGGCCTCGACTAGCAGATTGATCGACGACAACGGGAATGGATATGCCATTTCAATAAATTGGTGCATCATATCAATAAACTGAAATGACGAGCCCTTATCGATCATTCTCTATCAAGTGGTCAACGGTAACAGTAATTTGTGGAAGAAGCTGACAGTCCGTGGTTTGCGGCACTCGCCGCGAATTGACATTCCATGTACCCAATTATAGGTCTGAGTCTGAATACAGTAATACACAGAAATCACCTGCCGTGGTCGAATAGGATATATCTGCTACTCAAATAGTTTTATGGGACAGTGCTGTTACGATGAATGTATTGACTATATGGTATATTACTTTGTGTAAGAATTGTGGAGAGAACAATGGCGTAGTCTCGTATGAATAGAACACTAGATAATATCGCAATGAAAGTTTACCGTTTATGACGAATGGGAATACTTGAACCATCTACCTAGGTATTTGCTAGATGTCAGTATGGATAGTGCTACCTCCTAGATGAGTGTTGTGTCTGTATGTTGTGAGAAACCTGAATAACCCTGACGATCTGGCTGCCTCAGGAAGCAAGAACATGCGTTGACGTGGGGCTTTCACACTGCCCCGCCATCCATGGCTCTTGAGTCGTTGTGCTGATTTGAAGGACGTTGTCCTACATCCATGACCAAACTCAACTACTGAGCAGATCAAACACACTACGACATGGCAGACACCGAACCAAACGCGGCACCGCCACCACCAAAGAGCATAATATACTGTGCAGGTGAGCCACTCAGAAGCTTCAAAAGACATGGCTTGAGCGCATAGGCGCACACAGAGAAAGAACTGAGAACTGACAAACCCACCCGGACCTCCACAGTCTGCACACTTCCACCAGAAGTAGGTACGAGACCCAGCGAAAGCCAGCGAACGCAGCCACATATCGAGTTCCTGCCGCATGATCGATGAGCCAGCCCCAGCCGTACTTTCCTCACACAGTGGCTTGCGGCACCCACCCAACCAGACTGACCGACTAACACGACAACCCACAGTACTGTGAATTCGGCGGCACGACGAAGAAATGTGAGGACTGGCTTGCAGACGAACACCCGCAACTGCACGCGCAGCTGTACAACCCAGACAACCTGAACGAGAACCTATCGGCGCTGTCGGTCGACGCACAGAAGCGGGCGGATAAGGACGCACAGAAGAAGGCGGCCAAGGCATCTGCGGCAGAAGCACGCGAGACGGAGAAGCGCGCCAGCAGCAAGGTCATCATCAAGCGGGTCGAGCGAAACAAGCGCAAGTTCGTCACCGAGGTCAGCGGCCTCGAGTTGTTCGGTCTCGAGCTTAAGAAGGTCGCAAAGGAGTTCGGCAAGAAATTCGCCACTGGCTCTAGTGTCACTAAGGCACCTGCCGGCGGTGAGGAGATCACAGTCCAAGGTGATCTGGCCTTCGAGGTCGAGGAGTGGATTCGTGACGTCCACGGGAAACTCATCCCAGAGGCAAACGTGGATATCATCGAGGACAAGAAGAAGAATAAGAATGCGGCTCCCCCGGTCGTCTGAAGCGGGTGGGAGTTACTGGGTGGTCGATCGTCGTTGATACGAAATACTGTTCTTGGGCAGATATGAGGATGTTGGAAAGCTTGGCGTTGGGGGGATGAGCAGATAGGGATGGTCGGCTGCAAAGGGGAAACGCATGTTAAGGAGTACTACAGGCCTCTGGCGAAAATAGGCCAAACAGAACCAATACTCAACCATCGCTAGCCGATTGTTGAAAAGCATGACTGAAAAGTCGGAATTGATAGCAATAGCTTGGGACCTACAGAAGTACAAATTCGTCCTGAACGACAAACGCTGACAGGTTCATGGTCACCGAATACCGACAGCACGTTACAATCAATGTAGAGCCAGCTGACTCGAAGAATGGAACATCAAAGTAAGGATGCATTCTAACAAATGGGATATCAAACGCTGCCCTGCCCAAATATACAGTGTGAAAGATCTAGCCATTAACGCGTCGCTAAACCAGAACTTCTTCAAGGCTTTTGTATCATTCATTCCAGGTTCCTCTCCAATAGAGATCTCCAAGGTCTGGCTTTCCCAAAAGCTCACATAGCCCGGCCGTAATGGGCAAACAATACCCAAAGAGAAAAAAAAACTCCCATTCATATCGTTCCCAGAGGCTACCCTCTCTCGGCTTTCTGTAGCCGTTGGACATAAGCAGTGGCCAAGCGCCTCAGGGAATCGTCGCTCATCTCTGTGCTGGCGGCACCTCTTTCCTTGCAACTAGAGACCGTGCGCTTGAGGATCTGCCAGAGCTCCTCCTCGAAGATTCCAACATCGCCCCTCTGCTGCTTTTGTCTGCTGGAACCAGAATCGGCCGCGGTGACGTGTCGGTCTGGATTCAAGAACGCGTCGTTCTCAGAGAGCATCTCCTTGATGGTGGGTCGTTGCTGGGGGTCACGGTCCAAGCACCGCTTCAACAGTTGCCGTAGCGAGATAGGAATCGTGGAGCCGCCCACTCCCTTCTCTGGAAACTCGATGGCGTGGTTTGGGTTGGTGATGGCGAGGATGCGGGTAAGCTGGTTTGGGATGTGGGCGAACGGTGGCCGTCCGTACGCCATCTGGTACAGAATGCAGCCCAGGCTCCACACGTCGCTGGGCTTGCCGATGCACATGTCCTTCTTCGCGTTGCGCGGCATCGAGCTGCGCGACATGCCTGGCGGTGGCGCATTCGTGTCGTTGATGCTCTCTGGGCTCATGTAGCTTGGAGTGCCGACGTGAGAGTCCCTGTGCACGTTGACGGTGTTGTCTATGTCGATCGCGTTGGCTATGCCGAAGTCTATCAGCTTCAGTCTGCCCTGACAGGCAAGGAAGTTGGCTGGTTTGAGATCGGAGTGGACGATGTCGGCCTTGTGCACTGCAGCCACGCATTCGAGCATTTCTCGCCAATAGAAGCGAACAAAGACTGGGTCGAATTTGGCATCAGTGGCTGTGAGTCTGAGCGCCAGAATGCGATTCAGGTCGGTATCACCCTTTTCCATCAGCACAAGGAGTTCATGCTTGTCTTCGTTAAGCTCCCAATCGAACAAGCGAACTACTCGGTCCACGTCGGTGAGCTTCTTGAGTAAGTCAATCTCGCCTTTGTAACCTCTCATCGTTGTTTCGTCACAGTCATCCATCTTGACGCGCTTGAGAGCAAAGGTCTTGTAGTTTTCCGCCATGACCATGTATACGTCGCTACTACCACCCTTTCCAATCTTTCCCATCTGGGTGAAGATCTTGCCATTGAGTACGATGTGCGCACGCTTTTTGCGAGACTTGGTCGTGGCAGCCGCACCAGCGTTAGATGTCGCAGCATCCAGTACGCTCATCTTGGGTGGAGGAGCTGGTGCTGGTCGGTGTGGGATATTGGCGCTGAGCGATGTGAGGGCTTTACGATCTTGCTGTGGTGCCGGGACTGGCACTGGAGTTTCATGTGGGATTGGTTGCGAAGCATACTTTTGCTCAATGTCATTGTCGTTGTCTGACATCAACGAGACTGCTGGCTTTCCGAGATATTTGAATTCTTGATCTTTATTTCTCTTAAAGGTTGGAGGCGGAATGTTTTCCTGATCTGATCCGGTTTCGTTTCGGTGGGCGTTTGGACCGACATAGCGGTATTGTTGACGGCTGAAACTGGCTTGTCTAGAGATGGACTTTTGTCGGTCCACACTCTGCCTGTAACCGGCGACGTCTTGGGAAGGGTCAGCGCGATCGCGAGGATTTCGAGACATGCCATCTGAGACCTGCGAGTTCGAACGTTGCCGCCTGTCTCGAGGCTCAACACTCGCTTGTCTCCCTCGGTAATCATCGTGCTGGCCCTGGCGCGAGGTGGGTCGTATGTCATAACCTGCTTGGCTCCTCGACATGTATGAGCTAGCTTGACGAGATGAGATACCAGAGTCTTGGGAGGCGTGTCCTTTATATGCACCAAAGTCGTGGACCGACACGGGTTCCACCGAAGTTGCTCTAGTATTGACGCTGCCTGCCCTACTTCTCGAGCTCTCTCCTCGCGTCGAACTACGGTCTCGTGGAGTATAGTTGCTCCCATCAGGCTGGGAAGCTGAACCACTCTGATATCCATCTGCTGGCGAAGCATTTTCTTCGCTTTCCCGCCGCCTGAAACCACGCCTGACTGGACCGCTTTTTAAGAAAGAGCCAGTACCAATGGGTGCGCGTTTGATCCTTATTGAGCCTGGTGGGTGGGCATCATGGGTGGCACGGGTGACATTAGAGGATCCATACCGTGAGATTGTATCTGGCTGTTTCTCCGAAGACACACTCCGATTTAGAGTCATAGGCACATGCTTAAGATCATCCGGTTCGGCTGCGTGTCGCATATCATTCCTGGAGCCTGGTCGACTGCTCGGTCGACTAACGGAGCGAGGTGCAAAATTGCCGTCATTTGATCCGATGCTGGCAGACCGAGTACGCACATTGATAACAGGCCTATGCGACGCCGATGATGGAGTGACGGCCTGAGCCTTAGGTATATCTGCGGCTGGAAAAGAGTCACGTTTGGAGAATCGTTGTGGATATGGGCCGGCAATGCTGATTGTCCTCCGTGCAGAACCAGGCTTTTGTTGTCCTACTTGTACTATCCTTGGTGGGGTGTGACCTCGGTCAGGTGCTTCTGTATTCGACAGAGTTGTTGGTGACTTTCTGCGAACGATTCTCACCCCAGAGGGTCTGCTAGGTGTGTCGACGCCGGCGTTTGCAGCTCGAGCGAGATAGGCAGCATCGTTGTGTATGTCTGCCCTCTGTGCTGGAGAATTGATGAGGTTCTGCTCTTCAAGTAGGGCCTGGGTGACCTTGCTGAACTTGATGGCTGGAGGAGGTTCGTCGTCACTCTCGCTGTCGCTGACGCTGATGCGCTTCATCATGGGCGCGTTGGCAGAGAAGCCTGTTGTTCGGTAGGGATACTGGATGGCGGCCATGATATCGCAGTCTGTTGTTCCTCCTACCCAAAAGAGCGCCTTCAAGTCATCCGATGGCCTGTCCCAAAATTTGCTGTATTAGTCGGTTAGCGGTGATGTCGGATGTCTCGAGTGTAGAGGTCCCAATGCGATCTTGGGATGAAACGAAGCCAGCGAAGTCGCGTTGGAGGCGCGTGCGTCAGTTGACGCAGTGGTTGTCATGGCAACGGCGATCGACACGCTGGCTGCCGATGCCAATGGCTGCGAAGTATCTCCATATCTCTATGCCAACTAGACCGTCTGCGGAAATCGAGCAGTCCCGCTGCAAATCTGACAGGCCATATCGCCCATGTCTACAGTATGTGGTAGACTTTGCCTGGGTGGTGCAAACCCAGTCTCAGACACTTCTGGGAGACAGCTGGGAAGTCCCAATCCTCCCCTCGGCCTCGGTCTCGACAGAATTTTCATTGCGCATGCCTATCAAATATCGCTTGCGGACATTTTCCTACCGCATCTCATCTTAACGGGGATGCAGTCCCATTCTTGTGCAAATACGTCAGCGCCATCATGGGCCAATGCAATGGTATCACGGGTGAGTGCAGAAGGTGTTCAGGCATCAGCATAATGGAAATCCAACGGCTCAGGCATCCCAATTACGTCAACGCCGATTGGCGCATTGAATTCCGTAGGTCTGTTTTTGGAACTCGAATGTGCCCGATCGGGCAATAGCATGACCTGGGACCATGACCCATCCTGCATCATCTGATCTTTTCGTCGCTTCTCCACTCCTCTCCCCATTGACTCCCATTGACTCCCATCGACTCACCAATTCCCACGTGCTGAACATACTTCGACACCCGTAATCTGGTGTTGGCGGGCATTCTTCGAGATGTTGCATGGCTACGACGCTAAGTCGAGATCTGCATAATGCTCTTGCCGTCCAAGTCTGGGATTTCTTGGGTTCGGATGAAGTGGCTGGCCAGGTAGGTAGTTTTCTTCAAGCCGCAGGCAGCGACAATGTTGCATTTGAGGAGGAGGGCGATCCATCACAGGAGCGGTCAACAACCTTGCACCGGTTCGCTGAACTAGGATTTGTCTCAAAGACGGCTGGCTCGCTTGCGTGACTTTTTGTACAGTACAGGAGCCATCTGGTAGCTTGGTAATTGTGTTGCCTAACGTATAGTTTGATCCTCATTCAGTACCTACGGCGTTAACGGCTTCGGGGTTACAGCCTCGTGATGGATTCTATAATGCTACCATGGTGAGTGGATGATGGCTACTGGTTTTCTTTTCGGCACAGGTATATATTTACCTCTCTCCATCGACGTCCACCATTGAAGAATTACGTTTCCAATCATCTCACTATAGGCACCTTCTACTCCTACATCATCTACAGATCAAGTATCTCAGCACAGCCAATCGCAACAAGACGAGGCGTTCTTGGGTCAACGATTATTGACATTACAACATCAATCATCATCTGGAGATCGAATTCTTACTACCCGCAAAGAAATTATTCAACTCAACCAATCGATCGGTCAATTAGATCACCAACCAATCAACCGTCCGACCGCAGTCGGTCAATGTATAGCAACTCCGCCAACCACGCCAACAACAACCTTGCATTCATGTCTGAGAAGCCTCACTCACAAACTCAAGACAACACAAACATCATGTCATCCTACAGTGCAACATCTCAACGCACCAGCTCTCTGCAAAGTACTCCATCAACATCGACCACATCTACTTCCAAACAGGGTTTGATGTCCAAGATGAAAGCAAAGATGAGCAGTCACCGTCGACCAACGGGCGACGCGATGTCGTTGGCAGACGATGAAGCCGAATACGAAAAACAACAGGCCAAAGCTATTGCGAAGCAAAAGGCAAAGGAAGAATACGAGCGGCTTGGTCTTGACAGGGCAACTGTGTTTGGTATGAACAATTCTGCCACGAGTTGGCGCATTTAGACCCGAAACCTACTTTCTTTTTACAGGTCTCTCTGAAGAGAAGACATTGGGGTTATTTGCGAATTTGGCGTGGAAGGCGTTCCAGAAGGCGTTTTGGGGAATTTGTCGCGATATGTACTACACTGTTCTGTTTCGATCTAATTTCATTACGAGATACTCCTATTGTATGTGAAGAACGAATTGACATGTCATGGTGGTAAAGTCTCATTCAGGAACACCTGAGCTGACAATATTAAACTTGGACAACATTTATTTTTGCGTTTTTAAAACTATGAAAATGCTGTGTTATGAAAAGTATCAGCTTTCAGCCGTTCCACTCCAAAGCTTTTACAGATGCACCAGTATTGTAGGTGGTCCGATGGAAATCATCATTTCAGTAGGGAAAGATCCCACAACAAAAGAACATTTCCATGGGCAAACTGAGAGATATATAGATTGGTGCCACCCGTTAGCTTCCGCTTAAATCCAGCGAATAAAATCCCACCAATTATCTGCTCTTTCAGCTTCCAAGACTAACTCGCTGCTCTGACTTCGTCTCATCTTCATTCCTACAACGAATTCAATGAAACACGAACTAGCCTTTGAGTAGTGCATTTAGTGTCTCTCTATGCGTTTGCTATTTAAATGTCTCAGCAGACGCACGTCAAGGCTTACGAAGTTGGTTCGGGCTCTGGCTGGGCGGCTATACGCAGCAAGACAACCCGCTTCTATTGGCTGGGAAGCCTTCCAAGCATGCTATTTTCTGCCCTGGTGAAACTGCCCGGCCAACTCACTCCCCTTCACTCCTATAAGACTATAACCCAGGGCGCATCTGGCAAATTACTTTTGCAAACCAGCGATAGCCATTGGAAGCGCACAGGCGTTGTAAAACTATTCCCAGAGATGATCCAGACTTCATCCTTGCGCCCAGATGTTGAGTCTACCACCTTGTTTTGACACAGGCCACCTCGACGTGTTTCGTCTCAGAGCGCATTCAAAACTACTAGATAATGCTTGCCCCTAGGTTTCTTCTCTTCAACAACTTTGGCAGGCCAGATAGAGTCGTTTCGTATTCGTCTCTTCCGTTCACGTTTTCCTTGTCTCTTTTGTTCGTACTCAACCCTCATTCTAAGGGCGTTGGACACATTCATTTCTGATTTACCCTTTTCCACTTACGATTCTTTTCAGACGCAGGCGTCGACAACATCAATAATCTTGTCAATATAAAGAAAGCAAATTCTACAGTGCTTCAAGCCAACTATGTCTAATTCTGACTTGAGATCCCCCAAACGCAAGCTATCCAAAGCCAACAGCAAACGCAAGCTGAAGGCAATTGCTGCAAAAGTTAAGCCAGGCCTTGCATTGGACACGAGTGTTGGACGCCAGGGAGGATATATGCCCAGGCAGGTATTTCCGTATGAGACCCAGATATCGGACAACAAATCTCAATTCTCTGTGCACAAGCGGCCGACAGATCGAAGTATCAAGGAGTTTGTTGGGGAACACCTCTCTCTGAGAGAGACGGGATTCATGCCATTGAGGGAAGGATTTCCACACGCAAGACAAGAAAGTTCCCCCAAAGTGTCCAAAAAGCCAAAAGGACTCAGGCCAGCGCCTTTGCAACTCGACACAGGGATATCACCTTCAGATCGTGCGATTCCAATCGGCATATCCTTTACGTCTGCATCACTCGCAACTGGTGAAGGTCTTGCCCCCACACCATGGCCTAATTCCATACAGTCACCTCCTGCGACCCAAGAGTCTCTACTCAACGATGGTATAACGCCAACTATCATAATAACGCCAGCGAGAGAAGACTTTGGCTTTTCCAGATCTCCCGAACTTTATTCGAATGGACACCGCTTCAGACCTGCTTCAAGCGTGTACAGTAGGTATACAAATGGAGCTCTGAGTGGCCTGGCTATCAATCCGGGATACACCAAAGCTCCTCCAGTGCCACCACTTCCGCTTTTCTCTGATTCCTCCAACATAAGTTCCTCGAAGCTTCAGGATGCAAGGGGATCCGCCACCACTGTTTTCGAAGAACATAACAAACATAGGTCTACCAACGCGGATCTCTCGATCTACAATGGTTCTGATGATGATATCTCAATCCCACCGACGTCAGCCGGCATACGCAGTGCTGATAACGATGACCGTAGGCGTCTCACCAGACAATCGAACTTACCGACTCCATTGAGGAACAAGGGTTGGTGGAATGTCATAACTTCACCGTTCTCTGCTCACGCGA
The DNA here is from genome assembly GCA_001660795.1 of Leptoxyphium fumago. Taxonomy (NCBI): domain Eukaryota; kingdom Fungi; phylum Ascomycota; class Dothideomycetes; order Capnodiales; family Capnodiaceae; genus Leptoxyphium; species Leptoxyphium fumago. The sequence goes on from LSHF01000068.1 coordinate 26,582, forward strand.
ACTCCTTCTTCTTTAGATCGCCTACGATCAACGAGACTGTGGAGGAACATCATGGAATGCCATCGATGTTCGAGAAGACTAAAAGTATGGGCATCAGTAATCCCCTTTTCGGTAGAATCTTTAATGGGCGCAAAGATGGCGACGACGAACTACGATCTGCTCCACCTGACCACGTCGATGGATTTGACACTCCAGAAGTACGAAACAGCACACATCATATGCCTAAACGGAGTTTGACAGCACCAAGCGCAATGGATATGCATGCTTTACCGAGCGTAAACATCTATCGTGTTCCCAGCCAAGGCGAAGCGGCTTCATATTATGATCCCACCAGACATTTTCCCAGCCTGATCATACCCGCCAACCAAAGCATCATGCCTGAGGAGCCTCGAAGCATGTTTTCTCCGGACACACCGGCTGTTACTGAATATGAATCTCTACAGAGACAGGTTGCAGATCTAGAAGAAGAAGCTGCGTTGAAAAGCGCTGTAAAGGATGAGGATCTAGAGGCTAGACTGGCAGCTCTGGAAGCGAGGCTCGTGGAAATGGAGGCACATGAGATCGGGGACACTGCAATTGAGTCGCCCGGCCATGCTGAAGAGGTCGTTTCACGCGATATTGGCCCAGACAACGAAGATCCATTCTCGGATTTCGATCGAAATATGGCCGGTCGGCCCGGGTCATATGGTCTGGATGCACACGCTGAAGATCCGTATACTTCTACTTCACCATTTGACGACAAACATGCAGAGCCAGTTCCTGCAGATGAGCCCTCCACCCACCCGCGTGCGATCTTTGCTACTCCTTCACCGGCAGAACTAGAGAACGATACTCCACCAATGCCGCCACCGGCATTCTCATCCCCATTGTCACCTTCTCCTGTGGTTGAGCACGCTCATTTGGCTCAGGTTGTTGGGCCCGTATCTGCGAATGGTGGACAAAGAGAGGTTGACATTACACCCACCCGTACCCCAATCCATTCTGCTGGTCGTACTGGATACGGTTTAGGAGAGGCCACAATGAACAGTCAGGCAGGGGGGACTTCGCGAGAGCTTCTGTACCCAGAGCCTGAAAGCCAGTCACGAAATTCTCGTCCTTCACTGCATTCACGGAATAGTTCCTATGGGCTGGGAATCTCCGGGGACGAGCGATCTGTCAACAACAGCGAGCGTCTCCTGTTTCCTCCTACGAAGCCAGACAGGCCAATCTCTGAGAAGTTCATTCTCAGCACAGATCGTTTTCGCCAGCTCACCGTCCGGTCCTTCGACGATCCAGAGTCATCCCCTCAACCATGGTACAAACGTTTCTTTTGGCTGCTGGCGGCTTCCGCGGTACTCTTGTTTCTATTGATGGTTGTTCTGCTGGTTGCTTTGACGCCTCAAAAGCATAATGACATATCAGTTCAGGCTGCATGGATGAATCTGACCGGGTTTCCAGCTCTGCCCACCGGCGTGGCGACAGTAATAGCACCAAAAAAGGTGAAAGAAGCTGATAATTGTGTTCAATCTGGTCTCTGGAGCTGTGAATTTCAATCAACCTCGTCTTCCAGCAGCAAGACGAAGAGGAAAGATCAATCTTTAAAGTCACCAAATTTCAGATTCGAGATAAGATTCAACGAGGACACTGTCAATAACAACAGCGCCCTCGTACCTCTAACAAAGAGATCTGGACTTAGTGGCGGCGCTTCAGCACATGCAACGGCCTATGTACGCACTGCTCAAGTTCAAGCCAGGAGCTACTGGAGCAACTACCTGTTCTCAGCCTTGCCTTCCAAGCCTTCCGAAGAAGACCAGGTCTTCTTGGGTCGTACCACGGACAATATCAGCGAGCCTTATGATGGGCTCGAGACTCCCTTTTTCATCTCCTTACTCGACGCAGAGGCCTTAGTGTCCGCAGGATCGTCTCCCAATCGATCTAAGCGAAGCGAAACCGAGGCCCGAAATAACTCTTTTGAATACCCGTATCCAAACTCAGACAATAGAGATAGCTCCGCAAGCTCTGCATCTCCAAGCATCACCTCATCAACAAGCGTTTCCACAGCGACTGCACCGCCTACGTCAGCAAGCAGCACCTCCGCAGGGACGACTGCGTCCTCATCAAATGAATCTCAAACATCTACCTCGCATCAATCGAGCTTAGTCAAGCAAGTCCCTACAGAAGGCCCATCTGTTATACCAAAACCCCAATTGACGTCGAACGGCAAGCCGAAGGCACCGATCTTTTACCCGAACCCATCAGCCCAACCCCTCCGCCTCTACAATCAGGGCCAGGATGACGAGCATTACGGCTTCTATAACTACTTCGATCGCTCGATTCTTACGTCTTCTTCCAACATCCTCACGAACTCAAGTACTGCGTCCGGTTCAGGAGGTAGTGCATACTGCACCTTCTCTCAAAGTCGATTGCATGTCCAAATCTGGACTCGGAAAGGCATAGTCGCTTCCGTCGCTTCCTCCACGGATGTTAGTACCTTGAACGCGACAGCGGCAGCGAATACGTCTGCCAACGATATGACCGCTCCAGGCTCATTCCCATACCCTGTCACTGTCACAATCGACCGGCATGGAGGCAAGGCAGATGAGAAAGGGACGTATTGCTACGGTGTGGACGACGACGGCTTCGTCGTACAAAGCTCTAATGTCTGGGTCAACGAGAACCGCGCTACTGACGGGACACTGCTCAATCCGGCCAAGGTGCCAGCACCCTCGACTTTGGAGAGCCGTGATGTCTACACCTCAGAAATGACAGAGAAAAGAAGCGGAAGTGACGCTAGCGAAGATGAGGTTGACGCTTCTGGGGGTATTGATGGTGGGTCTGGCGGGTGTGCCTGTGCCTGGTCGACTGGATAATTGGTGTATTCTACATGGCGTTATATCCCCAAAATAGATAGATACAGAGACTGTCTTAGAGAATCTTGGTACGGTCCGTACGAGCTGTAATGATAATGAATCTATCGAGAATAGGCAAACTTAAAATCCAGCTAGAGCGATCTTATTATTTCATCACACACATTAAGCTTTAGGGACTCATGAATACTCTGAAGTTTGGTTGTTGCTGGTGCGGTCATCACCTCTCTGGTCATCCAGTCGACTATTGATCCTATCAACCTGGATGGATCTGGGATCTTCGGACTTACTAGAATGGTAGGACATAACATATGGTGTATGGAGTTCGTTTAGGCATGGAGAAACGACATAAGTGATGATACGCGAGAAAGAAACAGATATATCCATATCTTCCGAGACCAATTGTGCTAATAATGGCTCTGCACAGAGGATTTTCTGACAATAGTCTCGCTGGTGCTAAGACTAGACTAGTCCACATTGCCAAAGAAAGCCTTGTTGAGCAAGCAATGCCTGGCAAGTATCAACAAAAGCAATGGAGAAGCGTAACTCAATAGTAAGCACGCGCACCGTGGTGGCCATCAGCACACATGACTGCTAGAATATAAGGTATGAAGCGCCAAATCCAGACAGTGCAAAAACAAAATGAAATGACCGTGCCAGGGGTCGAACCTGGAATCTCTTGATGCCAATTGGAATCGTAGTCAAGCGCCTTGCCATTGGGCCACACGGCCAATTGATGTTTGACCGAGACAAAATTTCCATTATATCGCTAGACATTCAGTGCGGGGCAGAATTGTTCGGTCCTGACACCCCACTTCATTATTGCTCCGCTAAGCGATTAAAGCTCTACCGATCGCGATTGCAGTGGAAACCCTAAGGGTTTGCTTCGCTCGTGACAGCAAGCCCGTGCAGGATGGTTTCATGCTTTCAAGACTCCTACGGCATCATGGCATGTCATTAGGCTAGTAAATATACACCCTCCACCATATTCTGGCTTCATGAATGTATTGGCCAATGACGGTAACGTTATGATATTGACCAGCCGCCTGCTTTACCATAGGTCTCGAGAAGCTCTAGGGCTACGTGAATTCATTATAAGAGCTTCGACATCAGTGGGAACGAAAAACCCTCTAAACAGCCCCTTGGGCACAGCCCACCTTTCGAGACCGTTTCGTAGAGGACAAAATTCTGGTGGTTGGAAAGATCCGGTATACCTATAGCCTTCAAGCCGTGATGTGAATAACCAAAGATGTATTCAAGGTTTAATTAGAAACGACAGCTATACGACAATCTCCTTTGTAACAACATGGGTGGTATAAATACGCTTTATGTTACAGAAAGAGTACTTTACAAAGGGAGGAACGATAAGTGGTGGTAGGTGCCCAACAAATTACAGTTACCACCGTGTCAGCGCCCTAATCTATACAAAACTTCTAGTCTCTGATAAGAATTCTTTGATCGCAGGATCCATTATCGAGGGAATTGTTGGTAGTGTCTGCGGCATGCTGCCATTATTGTGTGGGACGTATTCAATCAGATGCGGATCGGCCATCAATTCGACTTTCTCTGAAATTGTAGCAGGTTGATTGCTTTCGGTGCCTCGCGAGAGCATAGAACCAGTTTTTCTGCCACGGAAAGAATGATATTTCCTCCCGAGCGTGGGACTATCGGACGAAACTGAATAGTGCCGGAGAGGAGTAGAAACCTGGTGATGATGATGATGATGATGATGTTGTCCTCTCAATATTGTGAGCTCATCAGCTTGTAGCTCGACGGGTTCGGTTTGGGGGCTCTTGTGCAGCACACTGGATCTCGTCGATTCGCCCGCCTGGTAGAACGTATGCGGCTGGTAGGTAGTGGACGGAAGAATTTGGAGCTCGGTAGAGGGCCCGCTGTGGAACGGATCGGAGAATCTGTCTTGACGTAGCTGCCAGACACCTTGGTTATCATTCGTTCTATCTTCAGGCTCTTGGTGGGAAATCTCGTCGGCGCTGTTATGGCGGTTCTCAAGGGAATAATCATTTGTGCCACGCCGAAACCCGATGAGAATTGATCTCACATCTGATGTCCTGGAACCCCATTTCCGACTCACCACAGGCCCAGGATCTGGTTGGGAGGATCCTCTATATACACCACCAAAAGGCGCAAAGGCATCATTCCCACAATCGATGACTGGGGTGCGTACCTGGGCCTCAACGGGAGTTTTCATGTGCCTTATGGTAGCGGCCAGTTCTTGTTTTGACTTCCTTTTGCGTCTCCTTCTGAAAAAGGCCAAGAGTACGAGGATGGTCAGTATTGCAATGGCACACCCTATTGTTGCGCCTGCAATAGTTCCAGCGCTTGCTCGTGGGTTTGCTGCTGGTGCGTTGATGCCAGCGATGTTGACTTTTTCAGCAGACGCAAAGTCACTACCATTGTGCTGCGCGTAGTTACTGGTCGGCATTTTGTTCTTCAGATAGCAAACGCCATCATTCGCGCCCTTGAATGTAAAACCCGCACATTTAGAAGACCCCGTACACGACGCGAAACAGCCATCATATCCATTAGCACCCACAGCAACCGTGCTGAATGTGTTGTATGTATTATCCATTCCACATAATATCCGATAAATTCCGTTTGGCGCATCTGTCCAGATTGTATTGTTGGCAGCAGGGCAAGCTGGCGACCCGGGATTTCCAGTCGATCTTGACGCTGTTGCCATTGTCGCTTCAGATGGTACTGGAGTTGATTTTGCGCTGCTCGCGCTTGTCACATCCGCACTGGAAACGATGGTGTTCGACGGCTGCGAAGCAGAAGACGATGAAGAAGCTGATCCAGACGAAACCGGTGACCCTGGGGTGGGCACAGTCGTATAGGCCGTTGCGCCATAGTTTGTCGAAGTGGATGTTAACGAGACGAATGAGGTCGAGGTGGTCTGGTAAGAAGTGGAAGGGTCGGTATTGGAAGCTGGTAAGCTTGGACTTGCGCCCACAGAGGATGAATTCGAATCGCTCAGGGTATTTGGAGCGGCGCTATCGCAATTGGGCGCACCATTTTGGGTACTGAGGCATGGATTTGTCGCGCAGCAGCCCATATAGCCACCACAGACGTAGTACTGCTGGATTACCAACGACTGGGTGACCAGTCCTCCTACACACTGCTGCCTGGCCTCGAGGATGCCATAGTGCATCAGCATCTCCAGCGTGAGCAATTAGCTGATACTAGGTGATCCCGAGTGGGTGATTATGCTCCGCAGTGGATGTCTGCTTCGCTGTGGACATTCGGTTGAACTAACGTACGATGCTAGACAGTGTCTTAATCGCTAGAAAGATCATGAAGAGGAGTCCATGGCCGATGAAACTGAGGGACCACGGTAAGTCGCTACTGCCTGGCAAGCTCTTCGATGAATTCGTGCAACAAACGCTTCTATTTCAGTTTCTTTACTGCTCTTCGCTTATGATGTTGATGGAGGTCGGCTAACTTTCGAAAGCAAACTTTTCTTTCTGCCGAGAGATGGAACCTCTTTGTTGTTCATCGGGCCATGCCTTTGGCCACACAGCTAGATCATGGCACAAGCATGGCGGCGATGAATAATGCATGTCCAGAGCCCAGCCAGAGCAACAATGAAGCTGGTTTGGTCTCATCCGTGCCAGGCCGCTGTCAGCGTAGTATTTGTCAAAAGCTGTTAGAAATATTTGCCTTGATCGACGAGCCTGTGCATAGTACTCTCCGACTCTGACAGAAAAATACAGTAATCGCGTGGTTGATACTCGAAGCCTATGGGGCTGACAGATAGAATTAGACAATTTCTCGAGATTCGACAGAATTGCTAGAGTGGTCAAGTAGTCGTGTTATGTGGTATTCGCCTCATTCTCTCTCTACCAAGTTGACGAGAAGGGGCCGATCTGCTGCAGCGCGGGATTATTTGTTGTCGTGTCTCATGCATATGCAGCAGGGGATACGGCCACGTGCGGTTTGCTGGCTCGTACCTAGGTAGAAACGCCGTGCATAGCCTCGTCTCGCGACTGCCTGCCATACCTCCCCCCACACGTATTGCTGGTTTGGTGAACCTTTCCAAATAGCCGAGAAATCCTGACGCAAAAAAGGATCCTTCTCACCTGGCTCAGCAAGGCTAAGCCAGCTCACACTTGTTGGATATGGACCCGAGCAGGGAAAGCGATCCCCTCAGCGACACCTGCGTCGTTCAATGAGGTGGAGTGGGGCGTAGGTTGAACCTGGTAGAGGCAATGCAGCCTTACTGACCGACCTACGGGAAGGCTTATTGTTCGTCAATCGTATAGTGAACCCTTGATTCATGGTGCCGTAGGCCGCTAACATTAGATCAGAAGATCGATGGCCTCTCAAATCGGAAATCTCGAATCGGAAATCTCGTGCTTGGGTTGACCGTTTGGTAGACGATCGCCATGCGGTGGGACCCCAGCGAGGCGCACTAGACGTCAAGCCTTGGGTGGTCGGCGTCATGACACAACCCTAGGAAGTGTCTTTTTTGTTTTCTCGCACTATAGTACATGACATGGGACTTAGTGGTTGGGTTATACGCAAGCTGTTTTGGCTCCAAACTTGAATGCATTATCATGAAGGCCGAATGTCTTGACGAGTCACCCACGTCATATGGATCAAGACTCTACACTGTCAGCGCTGAGCTCGATGTAAAGGGCGAAATATTACGCAAAGAAGGGTATATAGCCCATGCCGTTGAATGTTGCATGGCTGACAGAAGCGCCTTCTACTTTGTGACATTCCGTATAGCTGCCTCCATTAAGACTTTATCGTACAACCCATGTAGCCACTGGATGTGGGCAGGCATGGGTGGGCCGGCCTCAGGCTTCTCATGACCATTCAGGCTGTTGAAGAAGATGCTCTTGAGCCCGAACTCCACCTCGCCCTGCTCCTTCTTGACGTCCACCACCATTTCGAACAGGCCGTCCGACTCTCTCGGTGCGACGTGTCTGGGAGAGTCGCCGCATCTTACGATGATGGATTGGGGCGTCTTGGAAATGACCTCGAAGTGGTCTGTGATCTTCGTCCCCACCTCGTAGGTCGAATTCTGCAGATCCGACTGATCCCATAGGTGGTCTGCCGTGTAGGGATCCGAACGGTATTTCTTCTCGAGGAAGCGTCGTTGGTAGGCGTAGCCTGTTTGAGTGCGAGACATGTCCTTCGTTAGCAATCAAATTCCCTTCTTTCCATTCCATGTCCCATATCTCATCCAGAGGTATGCAAAATTTCAATCGTCCTTGTATCAAAGCCCACATACCGAAACCACCCCAGATACCGGCGGAGAAAGCTTCGGCTAGCTTTCCATCTTTCTCCAACAGCTCGGGTTTGATCTTGTCGAGTGGCACCTTGCGCACGCAGACGTCCTGAGTCACTGGCGCACTGGAGGGGTTGTGCTTCGCGTAGATGGTCGAGTTGAAGAGGTAGTCTGAGGCCGAGATGGGCACTACTTTGCTCTTGCGCGTCAATGCCACAAAAGTCGAAGCCGCTGCAAGTGAGCCCCAGCCGGTAACGGCGATAGTTGTCCTGAAGATACCCATGGCTAGCCGTGTGAGATTCAAGCCTTGGAGTCTGGTGGTGTCAGTGAAAGTGATCAAAGATACGACGAGAAGGAAATACAAGGTACGCGGACAGTATCGAGATATGAACAGTTGCGGTATGGTATGGCAATACCCGCTCGGCTTTTGGCACAGCTGGAGCATGGCAGGTATGACCTCACATCTTGCGCGAGCCCATTTGAGCTTGGCCAACTCGGCGTCTGATCCACCGACACATTGTAATGCTACGGAGGTAGCTCCACTCGGTTCAACGACGCCTTTCCATGTGCAACCTGAACGAAGTAATTGTCATTTGCCTTGAGAGTATACCAAATTAGACACAGGCATCACTAGATAAACATTCCTTGGCCATACGGACACATTCTGCTCTGAGCTGTTTACCCAAGTTGACGCCACCAGGCAAATGGGCTCAGCAGAAAACCTCCTAACCAAGGGCCTTGCCCTGATCGAAGCATACCTTATCAAACAAAGTAGAGCGCCTACTAACATACAAATTCACAATGCAGAGAGAATCTGCTCATACAATACGCTGCTCTCGCCGTGGCTCCGTCCATGCAGGCAATTAAAAGTCGCCGGCTCCAGCCTTGGCCTGCCCTCTAGATCTTGTGGTGGTGCGGACGTCGGTGTCCACTTCGGGATCACTCTCATCGCCGATACCCCAGGACCTAGCTCCGCTACGGGAGCCCATGCCATCACCGGCAGTCTTGTAGATCTTCTTCACGGGTTCGTCTGGGCTCTCAAAACCCCATGAAGGCTGCAGGTTGCCCTTCATCTGTTTCTGCGGCCTGGCAGCAGGCTCACCATTCGTCGATGGGGAGTTTGCTACGCTGTGGTGTGGAACAAAGTCCTCACGACGACGGCTGGCATCGGTACTCGTGGTATTTTTGGAGGACGGCTTTGGGGTTTCGTCATCGTCGTAGATGGGATCACGGTACAATGCCATGCCTTTCTGCCTCTGCAAGCTCTTCGGCTTGGTTGGCTCAGGTGTTGGAGCACCATCTGTAATGTCGAATGAAGCCTTGACACCCTTACGAGGCTCATGGACAACAGGTCTCTGCGGTGGGGTTGGCAAAGCATCTTGATCGATTCCGGCACCCCAATGACGCTCATAATCTCTACGGCTGGCCTTGTCAGATGGCTTTGGAGGAGTTGTGAACTCCTCAAAGCTGAAGTGGCTCTGATTTTGGCTTCTGCTGCTGCTTGTGGTTGGACGAGAAGGCGGTGGTGCGTCCTCGCCATCGCCGAAGTGGAAGTGCTCGTACTTCTGATCGAATGTCTTCTTCCTCTCAGGGCTGGCGAGGAGACTGTCCTCCTCTGTGTCATCAAAGAGTCGATTGGTGCGGAAATGCTTACCAGCGCCCGCCTTGGGAAGGAAGCCGTCGGCCTTGGTAGGGGATTTCGGGCGGGAAGGCGTGCCGTCTGGACTCTGTCCGTCATGGAACAATTCGCTGTAGTCTCTAGGTGCCGGCTTCGCAGAGTCAGGTGGTGCATGGAAGGGGCCTGTGTAGCGATCGGCTGCACCCTCGTTGGGATCACGGTTCTTGAAGAGAGACAACGATGCGTGAGGGTCGGGAGTAGCCGTGACGGACTCGCGCTTTTTATGCTGGTTTATGACGACCTCATTTGGACGACGGGAGGGAGGCAGTTCGCTACCGTTTACGCTTTCCCCAACCTCAGAGCCTGTAGCCTTGATGGAAGCCGTGATCGCCTTGATCTGATCCTGGCCTTCAAAAATAGGCCAGTTGCGCCCTGAGCGGCCAATGGCTTCGACCTGCTTCAACAGGGTAGCCTGGTCCCAGTGCAGACGGATAGCCTCAATCTTGCCATCGTTCGAGAAGTGCACCACGTGCACGATGGGAATGGTTGCTTGGCGTTCGTCCAGGAGGTTGCCATCCAGTTTGGGCAGATACACGCCGCCTCCAGCCCTGAAGAAGAGCGTGGTCTCAGTTTCAAGACAGAGCCTAGTGCCACCCACGAAAGAACTCAAGACTTTACGCTCCTTGACGTCCAGTAGCTTTGACTGGGCACTTAGATGCTTGAGAATGGCCGTGGGCTCAGAAATCGTTGTGGCTGTTGTGATGTAGCTGATTGTTGCGTTTGTAGCCAGAAGCGAGGTGCTTGGCGAGTCCAAGAAGGAGGTGTAAGTGGCAGCCATGTTGACCAGTCACCTCGTGGAGCTCTGTCTACCTAAATGATGCAGAAGTGTTGCCGCTATGGAGTTGGGATATGCAGAGGCTTCTGAAAGAGGTGGTATCGCCGTTTGCAGGGCCCAGACGTCTCAGGGTGAGTTGACAAAGGAAGGCGATGTGTGGGAGCCTGTGAAGACCGTGCAACTGCGGCGAACAGGGTGTACAGTACTCCTGACCTCGCCTGCAGAAATCGAAAGCAAGGGGCAAGGCAAGGACTAATGCTGTGAACTTCTGTGCTATGTGTGATGTGCGCAAAGCCAGGAAAGTGAAGGAGGGATTCTCTGTGTTGACAGTATGTCGAATGCACTCCCGAGGCCATCGACCAAACAATGCAGGTAATGATAATAATAATAATAAATAAAGCCAGGAGGCATGTACCGTACCTGACCCTTAACCCATACGGGCCAGCCCTGCCAGACCGTATCGGGCTAGACTCGGCCCACTCCGCCAGCCTTGAAACGCCAGCGCTGAAACGCTCATCTCGTCAGACATGTGATCAGGGAAGATGTATAGGTACAGTAGTGAGAAGAGCTGGATTACGTGAACCTCTTGATGTCTGTATCTTCAACGCGACAGCATTCGTACCGTTTGGCTCAATGACCTCAAAGTGGGCGTGGAATCGCATTATACACTTCTATGCAATGCTCCCTGTGCTCCCAACGCCAGACTACAATTCATCTCGCTGCGCTTCTTGTGCTTTCTTCCGTTTCTTGTCCTTTTCTTTCTCCTTCTCCCTCTCGTTGCCATCTTGCTTGTCGTTGTTATCTTTGCGCTCGGCAGCGGATTCTTTCTCGTCGCCATCGCCAATGATGCCTCTGTACTCCCTGCCTCTAGGCGTGTCGATGACATCTAGTTTCCAGCTGTTCTCCCCGGCAACCTCCTCCAACCTCTTTTTGATCTTCTGTATGTCATCCTCGTTCACCAAGCCCAGCTCCTTGAGCTTGTTCGCACTGAGCAGCCTGCCCGCCGAGTTGGCGATTGTGTCTACATATGTCTCCTTGCCACCGCCGACGATGGCGCTCTTCTCGATTTGCACATCCTCTGGTACCACCCGATGGCCACCGATCACGATGTTGCCCACCACTGTGGGGATGGCTTCTCCCGGCTTTATGTCAGACGAATCCGTTGCATCATGACTCTGTAGGAATTCCTGTGCCTGACGTTCGGTTTCCTTGATCAGTTGTAGGTCATGTTCATAATGTTCAATGTCTTCGGCCGAGCTCAGGACGGGACGGCATGAAATACGGTTGGGCTGGTCGCGCTGAGGTGGCAGGAAGGCGACATCTGAACATAGCCGAGGTGTCTGGATGATCATGAGATAAGCACATGTGCTTGTTTCCTTTATGAGGGAGATGCGGTCGGGAGTGTTCGGATTGCAATGGAACTGTGGGACCACAGATAAGTCAGTAGTTATTCACCGTGCTCAAGAGTGCCTTTGACCCACCTGAACCTCGATCTTCCGCTCCTTGCCTGTCAGATCACACACAGTTCCGCCCTCCAACCTCTGAACGAGGTACCGACTCTCGCCTCTCTGTACGAGCTCGCCGAGGGGCGGGTTCTCCCTGGCCTGGCCACCACCGACTTCCACCCCAGCCTCTTCCAAGCCGTCGTAGATGGAGCCTACCTGCTCAACTGCTGCTGTGTCTTGAAACTCTCCGAGCATGTAAGCTTCCACGCCAGGGTCTTCGACTGGTGGGAAAGGCGGGATGCCTCTGCCTACGGGCAGCTGGTGGAATTGCTTGACGCCGCCACGGTAGCAGAACTTGTAGCTCCACCAGCCGGAGATGAAGTAGACGCAGTTGTCTTGCATTCCCGAGAGCAGCTCCCACCCACGGTCGTTGGCTCTCGCGAGCTCGTGCTCCTCCTCAGCCTTGGTATTGGTGGTGTCGTTGGCGGCAGCGGCCGCAGCATCGTCCTTGGGGATGTGAGGGATCGAGCAGAGGTAATTCTGACCCTCTAGGGCGAGCAACTCGTAGGTGTACCGTTTGCCTTCATCTTCCGCACTGCCCGCCCGTCCGTCGGCGGCGCGGTCGCCATTGTAAGCCTCCACGTCGGCGCGGTCGCTGTCGAGAATGGCGCCGTGAGATCTGGCGAGCTTTAGCTGTGCCTGTTCATCGCTCAGGTGCTCCTCGTCGAAATGCACCCGGTACTGCGGGTACGCGAGTAGGTCATCGTGCACGGAGAAGCTGTGGTGGGCGGCCGTTGCTAGAAACACCGAAGCGCGCAACACGGCCGGTAGAGCGAGCAAATGCTTCATCATGTCGATCAGCCAATTCGTCGCATCTTTCAACGACTAGATGGGGGAGCAACGAGACTATGGCACGCTGAACTGGCTCTTGCCTGTTTGCCAATCGATAAAGGGACTAGAGGTGGGTATGTCCGACCACCGTCATCTCGTTTGCTAGGGCCAAAGCTGTAAGGACAGCTGGCTTAGCGCATCAGCGTGGCGGCTGGTTACCTAAGGACATGCCTCAGATTGCGAGAAACCCGACAACGTGAGGGTCTGCTATGTTTCCAAGTGAACAAGGCTTTTATATTGTTATACACTGTGATAGGTCTAAAGGTTTTGGAATGAATGGTCGATGACATCAGTCGACTCTCAACTCCCTTCTCCGCCCTGCCTTCTTTGCCGCAGGCCTCTTCTTCTTGTTGCCCTTGTTGAAGGCGTTGGCAGAGATATGGTCCCGACCCAGGTTGTCAAGATCCTTGACCTTGTAGATCCTTATGATCCAATTCTCGCTGGTGAAGGCTTCATCCACGACGTTGAGCTCTGGACCTTGGGATGGAACCCGGGTGCCTCTGACCCTGTCCACGGCCTTACCTGCTGGGTAGAGATCAGCGTACCCATAGTACGACATCTTATACATCAGACTGTCCTTCATTGTTTGTGTAGCACGCTCGTCAACAGCGTACTCGCCACGAGCGGTGAAATAGTCACGCTCCCTGACTTCATCAGGCCAGATACCTGGGAGATTCATCAGTACGAAAAGCCAAAGCCGAAAAGTCGGAAATGCATCGTTTAGGGTTAGAACTCACCTTCGGCAATCCTGACCATCCATAGAAATTTGTTGATGTCGTCTCCAGAGTATCCTATCAATCCACCGAAGACAACAAGGACGTAGTCAACCTCGTGCTGTCTCATGATATCGTAACTGACTTCCTCCCGAGAGCTCATTGCTTTACCGACGGTGGCAATGTGCGTGTTATTCCAGGTGTTGTTGTCAACCAATGTTGGGCGATCGGCCATTCCACCAATCTGATACCCGTAGTCCCACCATGACATGATCTTCGCATTCTGGGGAGTGTTCTGTCGAAGCCAATAATATGCCTCACGATAATCATCGATGATGTGCTGACTACCATCGGGAAGGCGGGAAGCAAGCACGACCGATGGTGAGGAGTAAGCATTGCTGGTCACCCAAGTACAATGCAGGACAAAGAGTAGCAGATATGATGTAACAACTCCGGAGATTACGAATTTGGAGAGATTCGAGTAGATGCCGACAATCGGCTGGGACGCAGACCGCAAGGTAGATGGGATTACAGCAGCGATCTTGTCTGCGATGTCTCCGTTGCCTTGGGCGTTAGCATTCTGAGGAGCCGGCCTTTCCGTTGGGGTTTCGATGACGAGGAAAGTGTCCAAGATCTGGCTAAGGGCCAGAGCTGCAGCAACACAGACAATGGGGGTCAATGTCAGCATTAATCGGACCATGACGCCAGCGAAGTAAGATGCAAGGACAGCGTAAATGACAATGAAGACGTGCTCATCCTTGAGCTGTCTGAAGGACATGTAAACGCCAGCCGGGAACAGCCATATCAGCATGTTCAGGTCGAAGAAGAACGATGGCCAAGCGGTCGGCTGGTGCTCGGAAACCGATGCAATGATAGGGATATGGACTTTGGCGTAACCGGTGTCCCAGAGAGAGTAGAAACGTCCAGTCCAGGGCGCAATGGTACCAGAGACCGTCAAGAAGACGAGACCAGCAAGAGAAATGGTGAACACAGATAGGACAAGCGCCCTGAGCAGGGTTTGGAACTGTCGTGAAGGGAGCTGCTGGCGGATGTATTCGGTAAACCCAACGAGTTGAAGGAGACCGAAGACGCCTATATGGATCTGTTAGCATCATACGAGAAAAAATTCCGAGTTGGAATCTCAACATACCGAGAGCGCTCATGTGCTCGCTGCTCCTGACTGGCAAAAACCCGACGAAGGGAATCTGCATGCTTGCCAACGTTCCCAGAGCGTACCAGGTAGTGTAGCTGACATAGAGTCTAGGCGAGAACCTGCCCATGCAGATGAGGACGAAAGCATGCAGTGGGAGCAGGTTAGTGATGAAGACGTAGCCACCCCAAGCACTAACCATGTATCCGTAGAACAGAGCGCAAAGTCCAGCCCACATGATGCTTCCCAATTTCACGCTCTTGATCCATAGATAGAAGGTAAAGACCAAAAGGAAGATGGCGATGGCCTCGTTATCGTAGGATCCAGCGACTGAGCGGGAGATGTAGCCTGGCGCGATGCCCATGAAGATGGCGGCGAGAAGACCGGCAGATGGCGAGTCGCCCATCTCCGAGGTCAAGAGGTAGGAAGCGAAAGCAGTCAGGCCGGAAAATGCTGGCGCAAGAAGGACACAGATGTTGCGGATATCAACGGGAACAGACAAAAGGCGTAGAAGGTGGTAAATGGCACCGCTCGTCACCATCAGACCTGGGTAGAGGGTACCACCAGTAACGCGACCGAGAGGGTGCCATGTTCCTAGTGAACATGTCAGTGTCATAGCCCATAGATGTGTGCTTGTCACAAAGCAACAGAAGCTTCCTTTTCTTCTTCATGGTATGGGGTCAAGACATACTGTCGTCAAACCAATCCCAGAAATCATAAAAGCCATGTTCGACCAGGTATTTCGTTGCCCTGAAGTTAAACCACGGGTCGACTGGTTCACGGCAGTATCAGCATCTTCCGTCTCTGGTCATGATAGTTGAGGGCGAGGCTACGCACATTCGTGGATGATTGATTCGAACCGAATGACAGAGAACAGCCTGCTGGCAACGGCAGCTGCGGCGATAGTGAAGAGGATAACAAGACGGAGCAGGCCTCGTGTGTTGCGACCGCTCTCCCCCTTGAAGAAGAAATCGAGGCCCAGGGATTCCGGAGACGCCATTGTGGGCAGAGACCAGTGTAGGAAGTCGAGTGGGACGGTGCAGCAGTGGAAGGTCAAGTCATTGAAGCGGCAATGGAGAGTCAATGCATGAAGTTCGTTACGTGTTAGGTAGCGCACAGCTCCAGTACGTATGCGCAGCTGGGCTGGCTGGTTAGGCCGGGGGGACAGCTCAATGCAGTCTTGGCACTGGAGTGGCCTCGTCTCGTCCCGTCTCGTGCATCTCTCGCTCCCGGCCAGGGTTCTGCATGGCCCAAGCACCCCCGCCCGCATTTGTCTCCAGGAGCAGCCTCTTGTTCGATGCCTACCGGGTACACTCCTGCCAAAAACATCTCCCAGCATTCGTACCCATTACCGGATTCCTTACTGAACCCATCCAGAGACCGGCATCTGCAGTTTCCAAGTCAGGCCTTCCGAGTCGAGCCATTGCCGACAGCGAGAAGCACCATCCTCCATTTCCGCCACCATCATGTACGCTCATCGTCGATACTGTCTCGAGTCTCTTGGGACCGTTGTTGACAACTCCTGCAGGTTTCATCTCCGCCACGCCGCCAGTAGAGTGCTCGCACAGACGAGCGCTCTCAAGCAGCCCACGCAATTCATCACCTTCGCATCGCGCCAATCCATCGCTAAGCCTGTATTCGCCCGCTCGTTCCATCAGTCTCTGGCAAAGCGCGCCGTTGGAATTCAGGTAAGCCCAGTGCTGTAGTTGATACCGCTTTCTTCATCGAAACTGAGACTCGTTACTAGGACGACGAATCGTCTGGCTCTGCTTCGACACCCGAACCCGTTCAACCCAAAGATAACGGAGAAGATGCGCTCTTCGCCGCCTCCAGATCAGAGTCGCGCGGCCCCATCAACTCATCGCCGCGTCGACAAGCCAGCATTGGCGAGTATCGTGACAAGCCTCCTTCCAAAGTTCTCTATATTGGCAACGTTTTGTTCGACGTGACCGCCCCCCAAATACAAGAAGAGTTCTCGAGATACGGACAAGTTATCAACAGCAGGATTGTCAGCGATAGCCGCGGTATGAGCAAGGGTTTTGGATACATTGAGTTTGCAACCCAGGAGGAGGCAGACCGTGCCATTAAAGAGGGCGACCAGACCTCGTTCCTAGGTAGAAGGTTAAAGGTTGATTACCATATTCCTCGTCCAAACACGCCCAGGACTACCAGGGCTCCGAGATCAACGAGACCCCCTATGGATCCCACCAACACGCTGTTCATCGGTAACATCAGTTACGAGGCGAGCGACAAGGACCTGAACGGTACGTAAATCCTTATTGACGGAGGCTTGAGACAGAGGCTGATAGTGTTCACCAACAGAGCTTTTCAAAGAAATCCAGAACGTCACCGACATCCGCGTTGCAATTGACCGACAATCTGGCCAACCCCGAGGCTTTGCCCACGCCGACTTTCTTGATATCGCTGCCGCCGAAACGGCCAAAGCTTTCCTGGAGTCTAAGACACTCTTTGGTCGCCAATTGAGAGTCGATTACACCAGCCCATCGGCCAATTCCGGTGGACCAAGAACACGCACCGACAACGAGCGCTTCTAAGTGCTCGAGGCAAGCGGGTTAGCCTTTTCCTCCGGACATGGACAAAGCGACACGGGGTGACTTTTGCTTTCGATACAAACCTTCTTCGTAACAATTCTGCGCGGCGACGGCCATGGTGCCGTGGGCCGCTTGACGGAATTTTAGAATGTGGTGCAGCGACCAATGCCATCGGTACTTGCTCCAACTTGAGTGCTGCGAAAATTATGTATCGGTCTTCTACAGAACCGCTGCTGAAAGGGCCAGCCGTGGGGCTATGGCGATACTGATGATCTCTATTTCAATCTTGTATACCTGAATACTTTCTGTACGCTGTACTGATGTAAATCTACCACCAGCTGGGATGCATGAGAGTTGCTGTCCTGTTATCCCGAGACGCATGTATTGTACTATAGACCAATGAATCATCTAGAAGATAAATGCCAATGCTTCAGCGTGCACGCTGTCACCGCCATATTTTGGTAAATGTCTACGCTCTCATGGGTACCTAGGTAGGTAGGTACTGTTTGCAGATGATCACATGCAATTCGGCTTTTGGCAGCGGGTCAGTCTCTACCTAGTCTAGTCTAGTAAAATCTACAGTACTGTACTGTGATTCTGGGCGAGGGCTGCTACCTAGGGCCTCGGCAATATGGTACATCATTCGCCCGCTGGGTAGTTGGTCCACGCTTTTGATCTCTAATACAGTACTCCTGCCGCTTCGACCGCCAGACTCTCGAATGTGACAACCTGGCTCTCGACTTGTTGAACAATTATACCCCAAACCAGCGTCCTAACTCCATATCTCTAGAAAACGCACCCGAAGCCACTGACTGGCGACTCCAGCCATGTCTTTCCTGGGCGGGCCTGAGTGCTCCACCGCTGCGAACCCGCTGGCACAGTTCCAGAAACAGACGTCGCAAGATACATCATTACAGCGAGATCGCCTTCAGGCAAGGTCCACCTCCCATTTGGACTCCTTTCGCTCTCAGCAACAGGGTACCGCACCCCAAGATGCGGCCTTTCAAGACTTCACCCAGCAGCCTACAGGGCAATTCCCTTTCGAACAGATGCCGGGCGGATTTGGGTCAGCGCCAATGTCCTTCGAGCAATTACGCGGTAATCAGTCAGCGCAAAGCATGGGATCTTCGGGTAGCTGGGCAGGAGAGTTTGGACAGCATGCACCCTCTTCTGGCTTTGCGTCGGAAGGCTTCACTTCTGCGCAGCAGGTGAGAGGAGCCAGTCCTGGATTCTCGGCCTCAGATTTCACTCGGTTCCAACAGAATCAGAGCCAGCGACCGGGTCCGCAGAGTTCGACACTTCAGTCACCATCCGAAGGGCTGTACGGACAAAGGCCTTACGGAGGATTCGGCCTGCAGAGGCCCGTCGCAATGTTTGGGGCAGGCATAGGCGGTCAACACATGACACCTTCCTTCAGCTCGCAACAGCAGGACCTTCAGGGCAAAGGAAAGGCCAAAGTTCAGGAATTAAGCGACACAGACTGGGAACGACAATTCGCCGAGATGTCTACGCAAGACCTCGCCGACGAGGAGACCCTTGACAAACAGGCGCAGAGGGATATTGATCAGGAGTTGGACGGGATCGATAGGTAAGTTTCGCCTCGAAAGATTGATTCAACCCCCTGTGGCCCCGTTGTTTCTTCTCGAATGTATCAAGGGCCTTCAGCACAGACTCATCAAGTTCCCTTGTTACAGATCGGAAACAGGCTTCGGAGACTTCGAGAACATATGGAAGGGAATACAAGCTGAGAGACAAACAAACAGGTCCATGATGGCGTCAGACGATGAAACCTTTGCTCGCCACTTCGGTGACGAATACGACCAGTGGAAGAATTTCGATGGGAGCAGTCAGGATTTCGATGGATTACGACCTTACACTGACATCCGTCCAGAGTTGGGCAAATACATGTTCGAGGAGAACAATCTTTTCAATGGCGTTCCCAACGCCTTCGAAGAAGGTCTGCAGATAATGCGAGAGAGCGGTAGCTTATCGCTCGCTAGTCTTGCTTTCGAAGCTGCAGTTCAAAAACAGCCAGAGCATGTAGAGGCTTGGGTCATGCTTGGACAAGCGCAAGCCCAGAATGAAAAGGAAACGCCAGCGATTCGGGCTTTGGAACAAGCCCTCAAGCTCGACCCGACCAACTTGGACGCGCTGATGGGACTTTCTGTCTCATACACAAACGAAGGCTATGACTCTCTCGCATACAGAACGCTCGAACGCTGGATCAGCATCAAGTACCCACAGATGGGTGCTTCTACTCGTAATCCTGCCGACTCTTCAAGCGGCGAGGAGGAACTTGGATTCACGGATCGGCACGAACTGCATCAAAGAGTCACAGACTTATTCTTGCAGGCCGCACGGATCCACCCAGAAGGGGCAGATGTCGATGTGGATGTCCAAGTGGGGCTTGGTGTGCTATTCTACGGCTCGGAAGATTACGATCAGGCCGTCGACTGCTTCACGGCCGCACTGAACTCGCATCACCACGGCTCGATGAAACGCGAAGGCGAGGAACACCTGCTCTGGAACAGGCTGGGCGCAACGTTAGCAAACTCGGGGCGAAGCGAAGAGGCGATCGAAGCCTACTCACACGCGCTCGATTTGCGGCCGAATTTCGTCCGCGCACGGTATAACCTGGGTGTCAGTTGCGTCAATCTGGGGGTGTACGAACAGGCTGCCGGGCACCTACTCGGCGCTCTCAGCATGCATCGCGTGCTTGAGACAGAAGGGAGGGAGAAGGCCAGGTCGCTCATGAGAGACGGACAGGGTAATGCCGTACCAGCCGACGACGCGCAGGTGGACGCGCTGCTGCACCAGAATCAGAGCACAAACCTCTACGACACGCTGAGGAGGGTGTTCAATCTGATGAACAGAAAAGACCTGGTGGATGCGGTCGGGCCTGACATGGATCTGGAGCGGCTGAGAGGCGAGTTTGACTTTTGAGCGTAGACATTCTTTTCTGCTCCCATAGAGATGTTGACGGTTGGGGTTCGGCGGTGGCCCCACGTCTGCATCTACGCTCCTTGCATACATGAAACCAGGCCACGACTGTACTACTCACGACACTACTAAGCGAGTTGCATGCACGAGATATGAATAAACAAAGGTGATTTGGTCCAATCTGGACAGTAATTTGAATCTATATAAACGCTATCCTGCGCATGAATCCAAGCGTCTATATATGCTGTCGCTACGAAACAGTCGGGTTCATAAGTCGTCAAAAAGTCTACTCAGATAGGGATCGCTAGCGGGCGACGATTTTGCAAGCAACTGAGTAGCGGCTGGGAGGTGTTGCAATCCGAATTCATCGATAACGCTTGCGACTCGTTGACGATGTTTTGTTATCAGCAGCGACAACACAAACACGACGAACGCAGCCATGACGCCACAGATCAATCTGTACTGGTTCTCACGACGGGCCTTCAATCTCTTCTGGCGCTGGTCATACGCTTCGACCCTTTTCCTGGCGACGTCCAGCCGCGCATTGAGCTGATCTGTCTGGTCTTTGCTGCTCTTGAGCTTGTCTACTAGCTTGCCCACGGCCTTCTGTTGCTTTTCAAACCCCTTCCAGGCCTCCAGCGACTTCTTTGTGTCTTTCTCCAAAGCGGCGGCATCGCTTGCGAACCTCGAGTGCATTTGTGCGCTCTCTTCTACCAGCTTCTGCAAGTTGGCCACCGTTGAGCGCAAGTTTGAGGCTCTCTCCAGGATCGTATAATAAGTGTCGTCCAGTTGCCTCATACTGTGCATCCCTAGCTCTTCAAGACCCCTGAGCCTCTCTCTAAGCTCATCTTGCCTTTTCTCATTCCTGGCGCGTTCGGTCTCGACTTGTATCTCGGTGATCTGCGCACGCTTCTCCCTCCGCCACTCGTCGGGATCTTGGGGGCTCGCATGGCTCTCTGTTGTGCCGTCGATGCCCACGCCATTGCTTCCGTGCGGCTTTGGTCCGCTGCCCCTACGGCTTGACTGGCCAGATTCAGAGCTTCCCTTCTTGCGCTCTCGACGCAGGAAGCTTTCGAAGCTCACAGGTGGCTTAGTCTCGGTAGTAGACTGTACCTGGTCCTTGGATTTGGAGGATTGGCGATGGTGGTGCTGATGATGGTGCCGGTCGCGGTCGCGGTCTCTACCAAGGAGACTGTTGGCATGGAGACGACGGGTGACTGAGTGGGCGTGGTGTTTGGCACTGGTCATACCCTGCGACACATGCAATGGATCGGTGCGAGATCGCGCTGGCGTGATATTGGGTAGCTCGCCGAGCGTGGAGGTATCGACCGTCGTGTTGGCTGCTCGCTGAGCATGCTTGATGGAGTCTGAATCCTGCATGGCGTCTTCGTCCGGCACTCATTGATTATAGGGACGAATACTGCGAGGATGGCCCCCAGCAGATTGGAAACACATGTCCACCCAGGCTGAGGGTCGGGTTGGGTTGATGTCTAGGGAAACCTATCAACAGGCAGGGCGAGACGAGACAAAAGCAAGAAAGACGTCAGTCTGGGGACGCTCGGCAGGCACAGATCTCGGAGGAGGCTCAAGCAACTGGCTAGATCCGCCGCTAGTGGCTGGTCCCGAGAAGTCTGAAATGTGTTTCGACGAAAATGTCACGTGCTCTCCCGCCTGTGCAGGTATGTATGGCCCACAGGCTTCACCAAGACATCGAGTGGCTTTTCATGGCTTTACGATCATGATTGGAGCATTCCAGACAATTAGCAACACTTTTGCCGAGCTGCTCCAACTAACATCTATTAAGGGCCAATCGCTAGATAACCAACCCATTTTGGGGGACATAGGATCACCCTAATTTCGCCACGCTTTTTGTTCCTGATATTACTCAGCCCGATCCCACTGTGGATCCTGCGAGCATTCTAGAGGCAGATAGAGATTGTGTAACATCACAAACTATCGACGGATTGGGCTGCTGCGACCCTCTCAACATTAGTCACGCCATAATCAACCGGGGTTACGGGCCTTCTTTTGTGGCAGCTGTCTTGGAACCGA
This sequence comes from Leptoxyphium fumago, assembly GCA_001660795.1. Taxonomy (NCBI): domain Eukaryota; kingdom Fungi; phylum Ascomycota; class Dothideomycetes; order Capnodiales; family Capnodiaceae; genus Leptoxyphium; species Leptoxyphium fumago. The sequence goes on from LSHF01000068.1 coordinate 48,878, forward strand.
TATACCGTGGCATTTGCCGCATGGCAGATCAAAACGCTAGAATGTTCCGACTCTGAGTGGTTGTAAGTCTAAATTGGTGTGAATCATTCAGATCCCGCACATTCAAAACCCTGGTCGATGCTCGACAGTTGTCTCTGGACTCGAGAAACACTCTTGACCAGTGCAGCTTGGTCGACAAAACAGCTTTGCAATGGCGGGAGCATCTCAAGCAACGGCAGTTGTGCCAGATCCCCATTGGCCTCAGAACAATAAGGTGGTGACTGACGACGCGGTCACTTTCATTGGAGGGAGAGGCGAAGACGACAGTGACAATGATCAATTGTCAACAACGGACGGTTTCAAGCATGATCCCGCTTTGGAAGCGCGTCTTGTGCACAAGATCGACCTCAGGCTCTGTACCATTGCAGGCCTCTTGTGCAGTCTCAACTTGCTGGATTCTGGAGTGATCTCGTCGGCATCTGTCACTTCAATTTTCACAGATTTAGACCTATCGGGAAACCGGTATAGCGTCAGCATCTTCATCTTCACAATCAGTAGCATCGCTTTCCAGTTACCTTCAACAATCGCCGTGAGAACATTCGGCCCTAGGATCTGGTTTGCCTGCATCACGTTCGCTTTTGGCTTGATCACGATGTGCACAGCCTTTGTGCAAACCTGGAAGGAATTGATCGCACTTCGAGTGTTGCTGGGAATGGCGATGTCAGGCATATACCCAGGCCTGACGTATCTGATCTCAACCTGGTATCTACGACGAGAACAGCAATTGCGCTTCGCCATACTTCAAAGCGGCGAAGTCATCATCCTGGCAACTGGTAACATTGTCAACTTCGGCCTCAACAAGTTGAATGGCAAAGGTGGTCTCGAAGGCTGGCGCTGGATGTTTTTGGTTCAGGGCCTAATCACCATCGTCCTGTCTTTCGTCACGTACTTCTGGATGGTTCCGTTCCCAGACCAGGCACTCCCAGAGTCCACTCCGTACTTCTTGACTGCTGAGGAGCAAAAGCTAGCCGTTGCTCGGATCAACGAAGACAGAAGGGATGTGATCCCAGAAGCTTTCAGCTGGCGGGAGATCTTCACTCATGCAGCTGACATAAAGATCTACGGGTTTGCAGTCATGTTCTTCCTTCTGAATCTCGTCAGCACGTCGTTGTCGTATTTTCTTCCGATCATTCTCCAGACAGGGATGGGATTTTCTGAGGATGCATCAATTCTTCTTTCCGCGCCTCCCTACTACTACGCTGTCATACCCGTCATTCTGTCCTCTTTCTTCAGCGATAAGTTCCGTCTGCGTGGGCCGGTGATTGCATTCAATTGCGCCTGTCTCATCGCAGGCTTCTGCATGCTTGGCTTTGCGTCGCAAGTAACCGTTCGCTATGTCGGCGTTTACTTGGCTACTGGCGCATACGTTTCCAATTGGGCCGCCGTTTCTGCATATTATATGAACAACGTCACCGGTCAATGGAAGAGGGTCTTCACTGCAGCATGCGTTACAGCGTTCAACGGCGCTGGTGGGATAGCTGGCGCATACATTGTCCGTCAGCAAGAGGCGCCTCGGTATCTGACCGCGGTATGGGTCAGTATCTCCAGCCATATTGCCATTCTCGCCATCGTGGGTCTGTTCTCCATGTACTTCCTGATTGCCAACAGGAGGGCTGCCAAGGGCGGAATTAATCTAGAAGGGGTTGAAGGGTTTCGATACACATTCTAAGATGCAAAGCAGATAATGAGGTCATGAATTTACGTGTGCTGGTACAGATACCCTAGGCTCTCAGGTATCTTGGTCTTTGAAAGGTTCATTTTCAATTGTCATGTTTCTCGTAGCTACTAGCTAACGGTCCTGCGCTCGATATAACATTAAAGACACTGGGGTGCCCAAGGCTCGGGTGGCCAAAAAGGGCGAACTCGGTACGACTCTTGTGTCGAGATGCTGCCTACCGGAAATCTTCTGGTGATCGTGACCTGGTCATAATCTTTGCCAAATGGTACTTGCCTGCCTTTCAGAGCAAGATGTGCCTGTATGTCGTTGCTTTGGTTCCTTGTAGATTTACAACTTGCTCTCCTCAGTCGGTTTCTCCCCAATCAGGCTGAGAAATGCGCCGTGAACATGCTCAGTAAGATCGCCAGCCTGCAGACTCCGCCCCTTCTCCTTGAAAGCTAGTCTAGAGCACTCTCTCGTGACGGCACTGCCACCGAAAGCCGCTATTGCCAGCAGCTCCGCACTGTCCATGCCGCCGTCATGATCCCACAGTTTGTCGAGGTAGGCCTTCCTATAAGCCAGGAATGTGGCGAGACTTCCGGTCAGTGTATCACCCTGGCCTCCAGACCTTTTCAACCCGCCCTCACCGTCTGAAACGATCGTCTGAACGCCGTTGCTGATGTAGTCTTTTGCGCCTTTCTGGATTATGGTCACGCCCCCGAAGGCCTTCGCCAGGGTCTCGCACAGCTTTTCCGGGTCCTCTTTGCTAGTATCGATGTCCTTGCTCTTCGCCAGCCTGCCGAACTCGACTACGTTCGGTGTGAGGATGCAGTTTTTGTAACCTTGCACCAGCTCCGGTCGAGTCTGCGCCAGGTAAAGACCATCGGCATCCAGCACAAAGCTGATATTGCGCTTTCTTGCCTCGGTGATGACGCGCGCGCAGGTCTCCTGCATGGCTGGATCTCTTCCAAGACCGGGCCCAATGACGATGACGTGCAGGCGGTCGAGCATGGCGATCACTTGCGTGGAAACAGAGTCAATGCTCTCGTCCTCGGCGAGGTTCTTCTGCTGTCGCATATACGGGTGTACCATCAGGTTGGGAGAATAGGTTTTGATTACCATTCCAGCGCCGGGTTCGCAAATGACATGTGACTAGGAGGGTCCATCGTCAGCCTGGAAAATCTGCTGCAGGAGAGGATCTTGTTGGTCAATACCATGTCGGCGCCCAGCTTGGCCGATGCCATTGCCGAGAAGTATGGAGCACCTGTGTAGTCTTCACTGCCACCGATTACGGCAACCCGACCAAGCTGGCCTTTGTGAAACTTCTCCAGCATGGGCGGCACCATCTTGTACACCTTGCCCAGCAGATCGCTACGTGACAGCCCGGAAAGAGACATGATGAGCTGCTGGTACGACTTTCCAATCAAACCAGTTCTGCTGTAATCCCTAGGGCTTTAAACGTAGTTCTCAAAGACGTCAACAAAGTTATAGTCGATCAGAGGGAGAGATGGATTATTTTACCAAATCAACGCCACGCATCTATATGGAGCGAGTCTGCCGGTTCCTGCCACGGGTGCATGAGGTGGAAATCAGATCAGACGTGACATGCATGATGCAGCCTGTCGGGTTTTCTAATGTCAATGCGTCACCCTGACGCTCTTCTACAGTGGAACCTCAATTTATCATTGCAGGTTATGCGGAAGTACCCAGAGGCAAATAATACCTATGGAGGTAACTCCCGAGTCATTGATGGAGAGAATCTATGACGTAGGCGGGGTCGGCTGCAGCAAGGACGAGAGGCCCTCACGTAGGCAAAGCATCATACAGTACTGTAAACGGTCATCGGTCGGTGGAGGGGTCCAATGCCTCGATTGGTCTTCACATTCTGATTTTCAGAGTTGTTATTATACTTCTCAGTTTGATAGGGTTGTACATCGTCAATTAGCTACAAATTGAAAACTTCGAATTTCTGAAGCATATCCAAACAAGTTCTGCAACGTCACAGTCAGAAACGTTACATTAACATGGCCGACGGATTGAACCCAAGCGGCCCTTCGCAGCCTACCGTCGATCAGGCCTACACAACCCCAGGAAATCCAGTACAGACCGAGCCTGCAGAACAGATTCAACAGAGAGCAAATGCGCAGTCCTCCGGGACCAGTGTAGTGTATGTTCTCTTTACCTCGATGCTAAACCACTGCCCTTTCCAGTCTACAAGCAAGTGAGCATGCTAACAGCCGTCACCAGGGATCAGAGAGTACCACAGCAACAATCGTCGTCTATCGAAGACGGAACCTTCTCGTCCCTTGGCCGTGGGATCCACGGGGCACCGGCCAGCCACGCCGACCCGAACGATCAGGATAGATCGAACGAGCTCACAGCAGAGCAGATGCATGCACCAGGAGAGGGGGAGGTTTTCGACGCAGTGAAGCAGAAACCAGGGGCGGGACCTGGCCAACCAGGGCTAGAATCTAATCTGGATAAGAAGAAAGCAGAGCAGGCGCCTTTGCGAGAGGCCATCGAGCAGCAGAAGGAGCAGCAAGTCGATGTTGGTGGTGTACTTGGGCAGAGAGGCGGACCTGCCACATCTTCACGGCCTGGTATATGAGACGGTAGCAAAACGTATGTATTATTCAACGTCCTACAACCTCAGAGAAGTGTACAACTCCCCATATTCGCCATTCTGAGCTTCCTGAAGCGCCAAAAGCTCTTAATAGATCATAGTTTCTGCCCTTGCGGTTGGATATTACAGTGAGTCAGGTGTGAAGATACCTTAACCTGATAGCGTATCTGGTCGAGTAACGCTGGGACAAACATCATGGGATTGGGCACTAAAGTCGGCGCCATACATGGCTTCATCCCAAATACAGGCAGGCTGGTGCCCAAATAACCCAACATGACGTGGGGTCCCACTTCAGAAGACGTAGCAATCGTTTGAAGGTCTTTGATCAATTGACGACAGAGACAAGATATGCAAATGACGATCGAAGTTGAAAACGCCTCATTCTATTTGCACCGACAAGCTTGATATCGATCATGTGTAGTGCGTTTCTGTTATCGTCGATAGCGGCGTCGCTGGCTTAAAAGGAAGAGAATCTAGGCGAGCTCTCTGGTATCATTCCAATTTGCTGACAATATTTGTTGTAAAAGCGAAACGGACTGTCAGTAGAAAGTGGATAGCCGGCATATTAGGGACGAATCGATTGGAAAGGAGCGTTCGGCTTTGATTTGTCTTGTATCTTCTATGTACTAACAAAAGGCTGTGTGAATTCAAGGGGCTCACTAGGAAGCATAGTGGGTGCATTGAATACTTCGAAGATCAGCGATCCAAAGTCGGACCAGCGCAAGAGGGCCGAGCAGGCTGTAGAGGAACCAACAGCTAGTCAAGAAGCGCGGCGAGCTTCCGCCTCTCCTAGCTCAGGTATACAACATCTAATAGCCGTCCCCATTGTAAGCTAGTCTGTTGCTTGTGGATGGGCCAGGGTTTGAAATGGCATTCGTCGTGGCAAGGTTCTTGATCCTGTTGCAGAGGGCAATGGGATCACGGCTGCCCTCCAAAGCCAACAGATATGCGCCCAGCCCGGCGATGTGTGGGGACGCCATGCTAGTGCCAGAGATGGTATTGGTTGCGGTGGTGCTGCCAATCCAGGTGCTGAGAACGTTGACACCGGGCGCGAATATATCTACAACAGAGCCATAGTTGGAGAAGCTTGCACGGGCATCTGAAGAGTCTATTGCGCCAACAGTGCAGACATCAGGGGCTGAAGCCGGAGAAGAAGTTTGAGCATCGACGCCACTGTTTCCAGCCGCAACGGCCAAAAACAGACCTTGATTCACTGCTTCAGTGACTGCGTCATTTACCGCCTGAGAGAATGATCCTCCCAAAGAAAGGTTGCCAACAGCTTTACCAATACGACCTTTAGAACGGGCATCCTGGTAGGCATATTGAATCCCAGCGATGACGCCGGAGTTGGAGCCTGAACCTGAAGAGTCCAAGACTTTGACAGCGATCAAGTTCGTCTTCTTTGCCACACCATAGGTCGAGCTTCCAGTGGTACCAGCGACGTGCGTGCCATGCCCATTGCCATCAGAGTTCAAGCCGTCACCGGCGAAGTTAGCACCGAAGGTAGCACGACCACCAAAGTCGACGTGTTGAGTATTGATACCCTAGAAGACCAAAGAAAATAAGTTACATGAACGAAGGTAACTGTTTCTCTGCTTTACTCACAGTATCAATGATGTAAGAGTACGTGCCTGTACCTGCAGAGCTGTCGTAAACATACTGAGAGCTTCCGCGGCTTCTGTGGGAAATGCGTGTGAGGCCCCAGGGTGGATTGTTCTGAGTAGTGAGAGCACCGACAGAGACCTTACTATCACGCTCAATGGACTCAATGTTGGCAAGGTTGGTGATAGTCTGGAGCAGCGCGTCTGCTCCGCTAACTGCTAGGCCACGATATTCCCCAAAGTTATAAGTGTGCTTTGGTTGAACCCCAAGTGCTGTAACAATCTGCTCGATAGTCGAAGCAAAAGTTGTCTCGTTAGATCCGCTCGATGTCCGGATAATCCATTCGCCAAAAATACTGTCTGCATTGGATTGTAGATTGACGAGGGGCGCAGCGAGTGCAGCAGGGGCGACTGCCAAAATGCTGAGGAGGCCTTTCATGTTTTATGTCGTTTGCTAGTAGGGGTGAAATGAAAGCTTTGATCGGTTTGAGGGTGCAATTGAGACAATGCCATGGACGATGCCATGTCGTCCCTTTTATACACGTCCACAAATATTCCCAGCAAAGGCAGATCCGATCCGAGCCTCGCAGTATTTCCTGTTGTTGCGCCATAGTAGAGTGTTACAATCTCTCTGAAGAAGTCCAAGACAGGTCTACAGCCACTTTCCGCTAAGCGCTGCCAATGTTCATGGCAAGAGCTGTAAGGACAAATGATGCAACTTGGCGCATTTGCACTGAGAATTCTTGAGCTTCATTGTCTTTCTGAGTGGATTGACCTTGAAACAGATATCGGCCGAAGCTCCAAAAGCGACCTCTCAGTCGGAGAAAATCCCCAAAATCGCTCACTATCTAGCACATGTCGAGGTTCAATGTGGTGACTTTGGTACCGTGGCGACCGTCTGACACGGGCGAAGATCCTAACTCAGGCACACAGCAGTCTTGATCCAGAAAGCAAATGTCGACTTGCAGGATGGACAAGAGATGAGCATGGGGAGGATGGCACGCGCCAAGGTAGGCTTGCGCATGATAAGAAAGCAAAGCAAAAGCACCTCCTAGATGTAGCCGAAGATCTGCGAGGATCAAGCAAAAGCCGCCTTGGCCAATAGTGGCCAAGCATGTCTTGAAGCAGCCATTTGGCGCAATGTAACCATATGGTAGCCGTGGACTCGCGGAGTAGACATTCACGCTATGTTTGTGAGGCGAGGAAACAATAGACTGAAGTCTAAGCAGATGTGGAGCCTAAGGCTTTCAGGAAGGTGCGGAGGGCGCCAAGCGTCACAGCATAGTCCCCACTTTGGTCGTCTATCGACCTCCATAGACGTACTGTAGCAACAAAGCACTTGGTAATCCATCACAATGAGAGTGTGTCTTATATGGCGTGTATATGACCAAGACGATGTTGCACCGCAATCAATCATGTGAACGCCACATGGATCGAGACATCAATGGGGAAGCTCGTGTGTTTGCGACATCTGTGTTACCGTTGCCATGCCTGCACAATCATGACCATCTCCGGCCTCCATGAAGCCTCAACATATCAAAGGTTTCCACCCAGACTCCAGAAGACTCAATCGCGCACCGAAATCTTTCTGCACATTTCCCGGCTCCACATTGCCAGCAGCTTGCAGTGTCCCAGATCGGTTCAGCGGCCTCCCACCAAGATGATGGCCCGTAAAGGTTCTCATGCTGCATCTGTGGGTTAGGTGACCACTGTCAACGACGTCTCTTGGCTCGCTTTGTCTCCTTCGCTCTGAGAGCTTCGTCTTGATCCGCATTGTCCTCGTTCACGGCTTCAGACATGTCTTTGACACCCGATGTAACGTTATCTCGCCGAGGTCCTGTTGCCCTACCTTGAGCGCTTCTTCCAGTATCTTGTCGATCGATTGCAACAGGGACTTTTGTGAAAGCTACAGACGCTATGTTAACCCTCGGGATCATAATCCAGGAAGAAAAAGTATGTGGAACTTACTACGTTGAATTGTTCTTGAGGTATCTGTGTTTTGCCGGCGGTCGACTATCCCTCGCTCTGGTGAGGATTTTCGTGTAGTATCGCCAGCCTTGCCCGTTTGTGTCTGTTCCACAGACTGTCGATCAACCGTCTTCTTCGCTCTAGTTACGTCCGATTTAGCTCCGCTTTCTACTAGTGGTGGGGGTGCATTTCCCTTGTCCCTTGTTGTTGTATTGCCAATTGTAGAAGGCTTCGACCGACTCAGCGTCGCTGTGAATCCCGCAGTTGCAGGAACAGATTCCTGCGGTGTATTTTCCGACTGTTTGAGCAAGAGGTTTTGCGACAACCTTGTCATCCGTTTGCCGGAATCACCTATGATGTTGGCGGTACCAGAGTCCTCTGGCCGAAGTAATACTCCTACATCCTTCTTGTGTTCATTGTTTTCGTCGAAAAACCAATTATTCTCCTTCTTTCGACTTCTAGCAGGTGCTGCTGTTATGCGAGAGACGCTGTCGAACCCACCTTTTCCGGTAGTACGACTATTTACAGGGGGAGGCGTACGCATCAAATCTCGGTGACGTCCGTCCGGCCCACTTTCCAGCCGAGCCCGCGTGTCTGTACCCGACTTGGGTCTCGCAACATCATTTGATAGAAGATCATCAGTGTTGACGCCACCTTCCTTCCGATTATGTGCAATTCTGCCTTCCGGGGCAAGCGCGGGGGAGGAATTCTTGGATTTGGCAAACGATTGGGGATCGTCCAGATCAGGTTCTCCCCTCTCATCCACGGAACCTTCATTGTCATCGCGACCTGGAGACCGAACCTGTGGATTGATTGTCGTTTCCTCATGTTCAGCAGCGACGGACTGAGGAGCAGTAAGTTCCAGAATAGCGCCAGAGAACTGATGCGTCAAGTGAAAGATCTGCTGGAGACGCTTGAGATATCGTAGATTGTGCTCATTCTGCGCGGCCAAATCCCCTTGTTGAATTTGGCTTGTAGACTGTCTCTTGCGCTTGCGCTGTTGCGAAAGCGCCATCTTTGTTGAATATTGATCCTAGCGAAACGAAGATGCTCCCTTATGAACTGTAGAGGCTGTAAATACGGAGGATCTGCACTGGCTTCATGATGATGATGGCTTAAATGCTGCTAAATAAGGCAGAACAGATAAAGGCGAGATCTCATCACCAGAGAATGTTCTACCATATTTGTCTAACAGACAANTTTGCTACAGCAAAGAGCAATGTCTTCGTCATTGTACTGCCAGCTTCTTTCTTGTGGTCGTATATGAAGAGAAACTTCATTTGAACGCTAAAATTACTTTTCAGATCTTGATTCATGGGAGTAAAGTGAACGTATCAGCATGAAGTCTGAAAACATGATCTAGACTTACATCTCGATACTGAAGACCACCTGTATGTTTGTCCACATCAGTCAGCCGTTATAGTTATTTCGGCAGAGTTGAGTATGGAGAAGAAAACAAGTCGTGGCTCATAAGGCTCGTTGTGGGTATTCGATGTCTATTTACTGCTAAAAGGTGGGCCTCTGTACAGACGAGCTCTTTAGTTACCGCCTTTGTTTGATAACTGCAATGCCGCGATAATAATGATGTGTGTACGATGCCGATGCTTTCCGCTAGAAGCCGAACGGATTTTGGGGAGCTAGATCAAAGATATTAGTATTGGCATATAATCAAGAGAAAGGCAGTCGACTTACTCGCTCTCCTTAAATCCGCACCGGTCTTTTGAGCAGAAAGTGGTCTTGGAATAGGTTGATCTGGCACGCCGAACCTGACAGGTGGAGCAGGTCCAGTTTTCTGTGCCGTCAAGGGAGCTGCCGGTGGAGGATTGAACCCCACAGGAGCTCCAGGTCCGAAAACTCCACCAGTCTGTTGGGGAGGAAGTTGTGGGGGTTGTTGCCCAAATGCACCTACATTGCTATATTAGCTCAAATCGTTATACTGCTTTGTCTCACGTTAAACATCATACCATTTTGCGCTCCAGTAGGGGAAGCAAACTGGAAGCCTGGCTGTTGGGTACCAAATCCTGTGGGCTGCGGCTGAAAGGTGGTCTGCAGGTTACTGGGAGTAGGTTGAAATGGTTGACGGGGTGGATCTGCAAATGGCGAGCCCGTCTGTTGCGGGTTGAAGAAGCCAGTTTGTTGGCTAGTGAGATATGGTTGTGGAGGCACTGGCGGGCCAAATCCAGTTTGCTGAGTCTGAAGTCTCTGCTGCTGGAGTTGTTGCTGGTATTGTTGTGCGCCAAATCCAGTTGCTTGCGGCAATAGTGATGGGTAATTTGATTGCAAACCTTGCAGATTTCCTGTATTGTTCTGAGGAGCGGCGTAGCCCCCCAGACCTTGTTGGAAACCACCAACGAACTGTTGAGGTTGCTGAGCCTGAAATCCGGTAGCCTGTGGGACCGATACACCTGGTTGGCCACCAAATCCAGTAGGCTGGGCATATTGAATACCTGTGAGCTGGGGCTGTAGAGGTACTTGTCCAAATCCGGGTTGCTGTGGATTGAAGCCTGGCGCACTTGCTGCTCTTGGGGGTGGAGCGAGGGCCGAGTTGTTGACGATTTGAGGTGGAGGTTGAGGTCTCTGGCGCGCTGGTGCGAGTGAGGCAATCTTGTTGAAAATGTCAGCGTTCGCCCCCTGAGGATGCTGAGGTTGTTGTTGTTGTTGTTGTTGTGATGGTGGTGATGCCACTTGTGGAGTTGCGACTGGCGGTTGCGTCACCACTGACGTTTGAGGAGCTGGTGCTGGTGTTGGCTGCAAAGCCGGCGTAGAGATAGACAGACTTCTGATGTCTTCATTCATTCTCGGCTGGGGAGGTTGGATGGGTGCAGGTGGCTCAGCGACAGGAGCCGGCTGGAAATTGGCCGACTTCGAGGGTTTCACATCCCAAGCGTCATCATCAAAACCTGCTGCGGCAACAGCACTTGGTGCTGGTGCTCTCGCAAGCGGTGTTTCTTGCACCGGACTCTTTGAATTCTGGCTTGTTGCTTCAAGTCGCAGAGCATCAGCTGATACAGTGTCGTTCGTCGCGACTGCTGGTGCAGGCCGTCCTTTGCGGGTGTTGTTCTTGAGGGCACCTCCCGGGCCAGAGAAAAGACCACCAGCTTCTGCCTGCTCTGTCTTGTTGGGATCTTCAGTGGCTGAAGGAGATTCTGCGGTAGTTCGTTTTCTGTCGAACTTAGTATCCAGGAACTTCATGACACGCAATATATCGCCTTCTTTAAGGCCCAGTGTACGTAGTATCTGTTCGTTGACTTCGTGTAAAATCTCTGGAGACATTTGATCGCGGGAAAAGGCGTGGGCATATCTCTCACAAATTTGAGGATTGCATCCGGCTTGAAGGAAAAAGTCGAACCAGTCGTAGCCATCGCCATTTTGCACAGCCGCGCCGCTCTGCTGAGGCTTGTCGGCTTGCTTGGCCTCTTTCTCCTTGGCTTTAAGCGTATTTCTTCGCTTGATATCGCTGAGAGGCTTGTCTTCGTCGAGGCTTTGGCCTGTGGCATTCTCGACAAACTCCAGGTCCTCAATGCTCATCTTTCCGACTGGAACTGCGATTTTAACACCGTTGACCTTGTGTAGATGGATCTTGCCCTCCCTGAGACCGATGAATTCGGCCTCTACTTTGAAGGTGCCTGATCTGTCAGTCCAGGTGCGCAACTTGTCTTGTCGTGGTTTGGGCTTGGATTTGGAAGTCTCGGGCGTGTTGCTGCGTTCCGATCTGGCTTGTCTAGAAGAGGTTCGTGCATGAAGACTGGTAGACCGGTCAGGCACAGAGCTCTTAGCAGCCTGCCTCGCCAGTCTCTCTTCCTCCTTCCTGTTCTCCTCTGCTCTATCTTTAGTTGACGTGTAGGTCGGTATGCCGGCACTTCTACCACCGTCAACGGTACCAGTAAGATCGACGTAGCTGGACGGAACAACACCTTCTTTTCCATTCTTGACACGCCTGACCTGCCACCACTCGTCACTCTTCTGGCTGTCAACGACAATGACTTCATCCCCAGCAGCGACAGTCACTTCATCTTCTCCTTGAGAAACGAACTCATACAACATCTGCCCAACCCTTTCACCCCCCCGACTGGCACCTATGATTTCGTTCAAGCCCTGTGAGCCTGCCCTGACAGCTCCAGCGAGTTCTCCCAGCATTGAAACGATTTCTGCAGCCGTATCTTTGGCACCAGCGTGGAGATCAAGATCCTTGCTTGGCCGAACTAGGTTGAGGAACACATGCTTGCCTTCAATACTGTAGTGTGTGAGCTTTTCAGCTGTCCAATCCTGCGAAGGACCATCTCTTGACTTTTCTGGAGAGAGCGTGATGATGCCTCTTGCCAAATTGATGCCGAGGGTGCATCCCATTTTCCTATTTCTTCCCATGTGAGACACCATCTCATGAATGTTATAGAGGTGGAACCCCCCTGGCGAATGAACCTGTGCTTCCTCATCGTATGACGCGGCATGAGCATTCCGTAGGACTTCGCGATTGTGCGGAGAAGACGCCATCACGCCAGGCGAGAGAGGAGAATCTTGCGCCAGATGTGTAGGAGCAACGATCGAAAGGGCGGGAGTTGGGGTCTGGACGCGAGCTTGTTGAGGTCGTGCAGGTTTAGGAGGAGGTTCGGGTTCGTCATCATACTCGGGCTCATCATAGGTGTATGTGTGACGGGTCGGAAGTGGAGGGTTTGGAACATCTTGATGAGCAGCTTCTGTTGGAGCTGTGCCACCAGTCTTTTGCGCAATGATCGAGGCCAGCGCCGAAGCTGGATTTGAGGAGGGGGACGACGCGTACTGCTGAGGAACGTAGTCTGCTTCTCCAGGGATTGGGCCATCGGCCACGGCTGACACTGGAGGCTGGGCGGGTGCTTGAGGCCGTGTGGGCATGGGTGGTGGCGCAAGTTCACGTGTCGCTGGAACAGCGTTGGATTCCTGGGCAGTCTTCTCGATGTAGATCGCAGGGACGAAGCCATACTTATGTGTGGCACGGTCGCCTACGAGAGTCCAATCCACGTCGGTGACGTCGAAGACCTCGACGGTGTTGCCCTCTTCGAAGCTGAGCTCCTCCTCGGTTTGGCCTTCATAGTCGTAGAGAGCTTTGGCGTGGTAGAGGATGGANGCTTCCTCAACATAGTTGGCCGGTACGAGGCCTTCAGGCTCATCGTCATCGTCGGATCTGGCCTTGAGCTTGGCTCGGATCCATTGGCCGTCGTCCTCCTCGTCGGGCAGCCGGAGGAGAAGGTCGCCGGTCTTGATCGTGAGCTCTTCAGGCGACTGCGGCGCGTAGTCGTACAGGGCACGCAGCACAGCTAGGAAGGCCATGGCGGGGGTCGGTGTTTGGAGTTCGAATGGGTGAAGTTGACCAGTGGTTAAATGAGGCCCCATCACGCCCCGGGTCTGAGGCCGGCTCGCGGCGACTACGGAAATTGCCGCCACTAGGACTGGTTGCCGCGCTACCTAACCGTCTCGTCTACATCCGAAGCCCATTGAATTCCTGCTGGCAGAGTTACAGGAATGTGTCCCTGGTCTTCCTGACACAAGTCTACAGGCTGGGGCTGTCGTCACAGGAGTCTTCCCACTTGATCTGCTGTCGCGTGTAATTCGCTATCGGCAAGATTCGACGCCCGCCCGCCGCCTGTAAAACTAAACCCATCCTTCGGAGGCGCCGTTGCGCTAATTCATGAATTGACGACTCACCAAGACCTCTGGGATTGTGTCCATAGTACTAAGGGCTTGACGACATTCCTCGAATTGTCAGACTCAACTCCAGGAACAGTGTCATGCAGGTGCGAGTATTGTTCCGCCGAGCATCAAGATGGTGATGACGGACTGGATGGGATAGTTGATTCAGCATATTGCCGGATTTCCTGTTCAGCGCGATCGATCGTCGAATGTCGACATTTTATCTGTCACCGGCTAGGACGAAGCTCACTCTGGCACATCTACACTTTCTCTTGTACGCGGACGATACTCTTAGTTGCTCATGCATGACCACAGAGGCTAAGAAGGTTCATTGCCAAGCATGACTGGTTGACTCGTGAGTGCCCATGTGGCTATAGATATCTTTGCTACAATTATTAGCACCCATCTTGTTGATGAAGGTGATTGTGGTGAGGCGACTCATTGCAAACGTGAGGAAGAAAGAGGAAAGAAATGGACAGAAGAGGAGCGAATGCCCGAAGAGGACGAGTATAAGGTATCTATGCCTTCGCTTTCCTCATCCCTTTCCCCATTTTGCATCTGCAACCTCAACAAATACAGATTCAGTGGGTAGGTGCCTCCCTAAGAATAGAGGCTTAGGTACCAATGTGGCAGCGACGCTGGAGGATGACTGCTCAACTCAGGTTCTCTTGCTTTTCGTCTAGCATCAGTATTGCAGTGGCCGATCGCCATAATCCCCCANCCAGTATGGGACTGTTTTGTTTCCTTCTCGGTAGACGGTTTTCCATCTTTAATCCGAAAGGTGGAATCGCCCTCTGAACTCGGATGACCACGATACGAATTGCGAAGTTCAAGATCGGACATCCTCAAAGCCTCTGTCGCCTTCTCATTATCTGCTAGCCAGGACGCGCACGTTTAATACTCAATGACGGTATTGACAATGTCCTGTTCCCTGAACCATCGACATGGCAAGTTCATGCGTGCATAAATGGGGCCTCATTTCAGTCAATGCTATCTTACTACGCCACATTTATGCTCGACTCCGCTGGGTCTTTTATGTTCGAAGAAAACTCTCTAGCCTCTTCTTCTGGAGCGAAACCATAGAAGAGCTCATTACGGACTTCAAGGATGGTGGGTGGCTTCATCAACTTCTAAATGGAGGATACGTACGATTGCGACGATTTGGCACATTTTTGCAGATGAACGTGGTTGATCTTGCTAGTCTTTGGGAGCTTCTAGAGGGTACAATCATGGTAGAGACGTCAGGTGAGTTTTTCGAACCAAAGTGCAAGCGGCAAAGCGAGTAAAGTCGCAGGCAAGATCGCGTCCCAGCTCGATGAAAGCAATGACAGCGGTGGACGGGTATGAATGGGCAACTACTGACGAGATCTGACAAAGAATTATGCTATCAAAAAGAAGCTGGACGTGGATTGAACCCCTAATGACAATACCCCCAAGCGTGCGTGGCTCTGTATTGAATGCTTCAAGCAAGGCACCTCTTGAATACATTATTTCCCTCAATAGGAACACTTGGAAAGAAGTCAACGCTTCTCATAGAGATTTTCCCAATCGATGATTGACCTCCTGCAACACCAATGCGGGTCAAACGCCATTCTTTCAATCTCATCCGAACCTACATCGGTACCAGGCGCACATCCATAAAACAAGACTGCTAAGCGGGTTCAATATGTTTTTATGCACTTTTTCAACTCTTTCTTCGTCGCATTATGGCCTTCAGCTTCACGATATCCAAGGACGAGTCTGTGCTCAGGCAGATGAATAGGGTCTCTGTGCCAAGGGTTCCAAGTAGGATCGAAGATCGTTCTGAACCTTATCAGNCCTACATTCATTTTGCCTTTCACCCAAGTCGGCGGATGGTCAAATTTTAGTGTGTTGCCTTTCTCGGTCCACGGCTTGTCCAGTCGACATGCAACGGTCAGGGAGCGCCAAGAGGGTGGATCCTGAAACTTAGTATGACACCTGTGCTCCTCCCACCTGAGCGAGCACGGCTTCTTGCCGGTCTTCTTCTTCGTTTTCCCCCAAGTTGCTGACTGGGCGACATCCCAGAGGCTTCCATCGGATATGCCTGCGCCGCTGCAGTTGTGAGACTCGAATGTGATTAGACTGCAGTCCTTGATCGGCAACTGTGGATCTGGCCAGTCAGCCCATTCTTTCCTCTTGTCCCACTCCGCATAAATTTCGGCCGAGCGGAAAATTTCCAGTAATTTGGCGTGCTCGTCTTCGATCTGCATGCATTTGCCCCACTCCGTCTCGACTGTCAGTTCTGGGTGCGTCCAGGGGTGGCCCGGGACACAGTTCTCTTGCTCGTAAAAGTGTATTTTGGCTTTCATAGGAGACTTCATATGTGGGTTGGCAGCGATAGGATAACCAAGTATGGGCGACGCGAGCACTGTGCTGCCAGATACTGCCAACAGGGCAAAGCTGGCAATTTTTGAATACATCTCAGGCTGGCTGAATGAACGTTGGCAAGTTCGTAGTTGACGAGCTTCTTAAAAGTACTGGAGCGGGAGGTGTCCGTCCTTAGTGTTCAATTGTTGTAGGCCCTGAATTATAATCGCTCGGTTAGATTTGGCTATGGTTTTCCCCAAGAGATTCACTGCATGAAATGATGATCGATGGTTCATCTGCATGAACCTTCAAGGGCGAGTATCTGGACTAATTGTGAGTGAGTACATTTATATAAACGGCAATAATCACATCATGTACCTCAGCGACAGTACAGAACATTATTGTTTTGTTGACTGGCCCAACCGTCGGTAGTTATTACTGGCACCCAACGGTCTTTGGCCCCAAACGGGATAATTTGCGCTTCTCGTGATATATTGTGGTGCAAAGAACCATGAATGCCACCATTATGCAAACCTGAATTTTCAGCAATAGTTGTCCAGCGGTTATTGATGTCAGTGACAAACAAGATGAGCTAATTTCAGTGGCCGCGCCTTCTCATCCCGACATGTAGTCCGAGAGGCTTTCTCAGGAAACCCTCTCTTGTTTTGAGGTCATTCTGGTACAACTCGAAGTCATAAAGTCTGAAGACAGTCGAAACTATCAAGGCCAGCTCCATCTCTGCCACGTTTCGGCCCACACAGGCACGTGGGCCGTACGAAAAGGGTATGAACGAATTTTTCTGCCTGAACACGAGATGATATAATTAGCCAATGATTACAGGGATAGAGGTCATATCTGCGTGGCAATGCGTGGCTTACCTTTCAGTCAGCTCCTCCCATCTCTCTGGTTTAAACTCATCCGCATCAGTACCCCAGATCTCCTTGCTATGGTGTACCGTATAAGCTGGTACGCCCAAGACAACGCCTTGAGGGAAATGATGACCCGCAAGGTCGACACCAGGACCCGGTGGCACCACACGCGGCAGGCCGATGGATGAAGTACTATGGATACGCAGTGTCTCGTTGATGACCATTCCCATATACTTAAGATCTTTGACCTGGTCATATGTTGGTATGCCGCCCGAGGGCAACGCCTTATCCAGCTCGTTCTGTAGCTTTTCAACAACATGGGGCTTCGTGAGGCAGTGGAACAGCAAGGCACAAGAAGTGTTAGAAGTCGTATCCGAGCCAGCGATCAATTGGGTCAGTGCCTCGGCTGTAAGCTCTGCTCTACCAAGCTTGTTGCCGTTTCCATCATGGCCCTCCATCAACCTGGCCAGGAGGTCGACCCGAGACACCTCGCCTCTCTCTGCAGCTGCAAGTCGTTGGTTGACGCACGCCGTTGCGATCCCTGCCAGATTCTTCACTGCCTCGACACCCTTGCGAAAGAATGGGTCCGGTAAGTATTTTGCATACGGCTTGATAGAGGGTAAGCATCCGATGGTGTTGGAGACCTCGCCGCGTCTGTTCAAAACCTCAATCGCCGGTGCGTATGAAGGCTTTGAATCTGGCGTGAGTTGGACTTCAGCTACATCCCGTCCATGCTCCAACATTCCGAACGGTGCACCGAAGGCAAGATCGCCG
Organism: Leptoxyphium fumago; assembly: GCA_001660795.1. NCBI lineage: Eukaryota > Fungi > Ascomycota > Dothideomycetes > Capnodiales > Capnodiaceae > Leptoxyphium > Leptoxyphium fumago. The sequence continues at coordinate 66,401 of LSHF01000068.1, forward strand.
ATGACATCGAAAGCGACGAAGTTGAACCAGTGCAGAGCATCGAGCTTATAGAAGCCATCTTGGGTCCGTTTACTGAGTCTGTCCCACTGGCGGACGAGTGTTTCGAGGTTATGGTGGATGTACTGCTCGAACTGGCCGACATTTTTGGCACTAAAGGTATGGCTCACAGTCTTCCTCTTCCGGCTATGTTCAGCTCGGTCCCTGGTATTGAACAAGCCTCGTTGGATGCTGACAAAGGCATCGTAATAGTCGCTTTTCAGGAAGCCAGTGCCATGGCCGTAGATGATGGGGATGGCATCCGGGTCGGCGACTGAGATCTGATTCGGCTGGATACGCACCAGCTTCCCGTGTCTCTGGTGGAGTTCATACACTGCAAGGTACCTTTTTCCGCGGCGGCATTGATACATGTACCACAGGTTGGTGAATTTCGCCAGAAAAGGCCCTGGTATATCTGAGATGGCAGCATTTCTGATGAAGGGCAGAACGTAGTAAATGATTGGGAGTGCCAACAACGCCCATGGCGTGAAGAGGAAGGAAACGAGCATTCTGGTTAGCTGTATGTAGATTGCTAGGTTTCTTTGCCTTCGATCTTGCCCTGAGGAGCGACTTCGAGTTGCAGTAAAGCTCTGGAGAGTTGCTTCATTTATACACTGTTATTCCGATCTCTAAGACATTCCCTTTCTTACATGGCGAGAGTTAGTATGGCGGCGGCACCGCTTCTCTGCGCTGGCCACAGTGGTGATGATCGTCGGCAATGCCGTGAACCGAACCCAGGACCCGCTGCGGATGCCCTCACGATGAGAAGAGAACTCGGCAAAGTCTGTCTCGTAGTCTGTACCGAGCAACCCCCGCCCAGGAAAGCAAATATACCTTTTTCATTGGACAGACGGCGGTGGATAGACTGAATCCTCGTAGGCATGTACTGTAGGTGGATACCCACGCTTTGAGGTTTCCCACAGCTGACTTGGGGCCATGGCACGCCACCTACCCCCAAGAGGAAGCAGGACAGCCACAAGTCCATCTGCTTACTGGGACGACAATCACTGTAGCGAGTTGTATGGGGCGTCCAGTACAGTATGCCTTTCCCGTGGCCCAAGACAGCAACAGCCTGGGAGTTACAGTTACAAACAAAGAAATCCAATCCCAGTTGGAATCTACCGCCACCATTGCCTTGGCGAGGCTCGACACCTTTGGGGGATTCTATCTTCTATCGACGAGAAAGAATGAGCCTCGCTTTGTCATGTCGCTCGGAACAACAGGAGGCATTGTTAAATTCGCGTCCTCGTCCAAAACGCAGCAACGCGGGATTCCCGACGTCTTCAAACTACCGTGCTGGTCGCATTTGACATTGGCCATGCATGCAGCACTAAGGTTTTGCAATGCAATGCAAGGCAAGGCAAGAATGCACTGTAAGAGTGCTCCACTAATCAGGGTTTCAGACAGAGAGATACGAACAGGGATGGAATCTCGATGCGTTGTTCGGCCAGCAGCCGGTTGATGCATCATATTACTATATTTTAAGACAGCTTCTCCTTCCCTTCCCACATCCGTCATTCTCGGGTATCGAGGGAGTCGAGTATATGCTCTTTCTACCTCGCTCCCTAACGCCAGTCGCCAGTCGATAATGCTATGCTTTGCTAGGGATAGATGTCGTCTCCATATGCGCCTGCCCTCGCTGTCATGTCGTGTGGTAATCGCGTGGAAAGAAAAAAAGACCAAAACAACCAAGATTCGCTACTCTTCGAACGCCAAAACACCATTTTCTGGTCGATCCAAAGCACATGCTCGAAAAAAGTGTCCTCTTTCACTTCGACCCGAAGCCACTCTTGTCCAGTCCAATGACCCATTTCATCTCGTTCACGACCTTGTCCATCTCCTCGCTCAACTGTCTGCTCCTCTCAGTCTCTTCCGTCGCCTCCTTTGCCCACCCATCCATAAGGTCTTTGTTGACTTCGCGAAGGGACTCCCACTTCTCGACCATGTTCGCTTGTATTCTGCCACACTTCTCCATCTCCTGTCGCATCTGCTCATACACGACCTCCAGCCGAGTCACTTTCTGTCTGTCACTCGACCGCCCATTCTGCAGCTCTTCAAGATCGACTCGCATTCGATCGAACCTGGTGTGATATTCTCTGGACAGCTGCCTGTGCGAGTTTGAAAGAATTTCAGCGTGATTCGTGGCATGCTTGGCCTCTTCCTGCGCCTTGGATACCACGATCCTACTCTCTTCCAATGTCTCCTCTCGTTGCGATTGCATATCCCTCTCCTTCTTCTCCGCCTTCTCACGTCTGCTCCTCTCCCCTTTCAACTCTTCTGTCATCTCTGCGATTTTACGGTCCCGTCGTTTAAGCAGGGTTTCGTCTATAGTCCTGGCATGACTTAGGTTATCGTTCTCGTCCTTTAGCGCCTCTATCTGCGGCTTGTACATCTGTACCATCCGGCCAAACTCATCAGATCGCACTTGCTGCTCCTTGAGCTCTCGACGCAGTTTGTCGTTTTCTGATTGCAGTTTCTCGATCACCCTGCTGGACTTCCCTGTGCCTGCATGCCCGATTGCGGACCATGTTGCACCCGGTGATGACTCGCGGTCTCTGTCTTGTGTGCTTGGAGATGAGGCGGATAGCGTGTTGGCATTGAGTAGCGAGGAGGCCTGATCGGATGTTCGACGACGACCATTGGTGATAGGGCTCAATAAGCCGGTAGGGTGCGACATGACGGCGGCTGGGGAGGGGGAAGGTTGATGCGGTGAAAGACCATTCATAGCAGCGACAGGTATGATTTCTTCGACCTTGAAAACACCTTCAGGAGATGTATATGATTGCAAGACTGTGTGAATGATTGCATTAGCATATATAAATCATCGATTGCCTTCCACCGAACAGTGTCAAGGCGCGTGCAATGCAGCAAGACAATGGCAATGTTGCGTCTTCCAGCCCAGAAGCAACGCAACGCAGCTGCACGAGACACGATGCTGGTCGCTATTGTTGGCGACAACTCAAACAGCTGGGCAGCACAAGTAGGCGACCAGCAAGGATGCCTCTGAGGCTATGCAATTCGAGACATACCTGCACTGTCGCTTGTACTGCTGACCCGAAATTGCCGTACGATCTGGGGAGAGGACTTGTCACTTTGCGATCTAGACTTTGTAGCCATTTGAATATCAGCCACAGCCGCCCATTCTACAGGACAGGCAGGAGGCGTTGGGTAAGGTTGATGGTGTTGGAAAACAGCGTTTTATCGAAGCGAAAGACTTTCCCTGGTGGGTAGGGTGTGGAGGTAGTGGTATGGGTTGCTATGTGCAAGTGTTATGCTGGACGTCTGTACTAGGTAGGTATGTAGCATTCGCAGCGGTTGCATAGGGGAGATAAACATGGCCCAGCAACAATGCAAGCTAACCATGCTAGGCAGTTTCATGTACAAATGACTAAGGTATTACGTAGCTTATCCAGCCCTCTGTACTCACACCTATCCGGGTGATATCACCATATTGACGTACAGACTGTAACTCACGTGATGCTCCGTACAACTTGCTTCACACTTCCCCCTTCACACTTCACACTTCACCAGAACAATTACCAACAGCAAGAGCAGCAAGTCTTCGTTTGTCTCGACGTCGGCTCTCCTTTCAGTCGGTAGTGGCGCAGATGCCTCTAGTGTACCGTTGGGTCCTAGCCGTCGGATTAAACGCTGCTCACAAGAACCTTTGGATCTTCACATGGTTGGGCCGTCGCTCCTCGGATGCTCCCAACCCTTCCAGCTCGCCAGCTTCACGACGATGACTCCTCGGCAAGCACTGGCTCTCAAACTCACAATACACCTCTCGACTGTGATAGCATGTTAGAGACGGGAATTGTTTATGTAGTATGACATGGATGAAGCCACTCACGGATATCCTATATGTCAATCAAGATGATGCTTCGCAGTTGTAAGAAAGCGGATCGGTATTGAGCATTTGGATCATGTGAGCAACCTAGTACTTCTAGGTCTCTAACCAAATAGCTAACATTACGGCGGCCGCTTACTTTAATGACCACAGGAAAATGTCTTTTCTTGTGGCGCCGTTATCCAGGAGTCACTTCCAGTTATAGCTCCAACCCGGCCAGAGCGACTTACCAGACAAGAATGCAACAGCTCATACATTGCACCTTTGTCTTGATTTGCCGGCTGTCGAAAGTCATGTACATTGTTGCTACCTACGCAGGCTAGCATACTGCCCACAAACTTTGTACACGTGCCGGGAACTGCTATCAATGGTGCGCAGTTTTCGGCAATTTGTAGAGTATCAGCCTCTGTCTCGATATTCCCTGGACGCAAGTAATAAATGGCCTCATCTCAACTACTGGCTAGTACGTTGACTTGCCCAGACCGGTGTCTGGGTGTTGGGATGAGCGTAATGTGTGATACAGAGAACTTCGAACCTCGATCCCTTCTTCGACGATCTGCATTCCATGGGAGGCAGCAGCAGCGTTTCCTGGCCGGGTGTTGGCGTCTCAGTTCGCCTTCAACGCATGGGTTGTGGCTCATTCGATGGTTACGAAAGGGCATAAACCTCAACGCGTCAATTCACATATTTCCCTCCTTTGCCATGCTATCATACCACGCACCCTACTGTGTTCAAATCAATGTTTCATAATACGCTTCTGTTCATTCGTTAACGACAGGGGGCATTACCTCGAGCACTATCAAACTCTGCACAGAAACAATCTGGTACCACTAAGAGCTACCACCCAGGTACTCGAGAGATGTATGTGATTACCACTGTCTGCGGACAACAGTTTGACTGGCGTCTGGAACCGCTAACAGCTACGTGAAATAGCGGAACCGAAGCAAGAGCATCTCCATTGGTGAAGCTTCGTCAACCACAATAATTATCTTAGCGAGTCCTTAGACCAATGGAGACCCCCGGAATTCGTTGATGAGTGGTATACAACCGCTGGTTTTTCGAGAGGTTCACTAAGATGCGTTTACAAGATCTCGAATACTGGGTTAGCAGAGAAGATTCTTAAAGACCGTTTCCCACTTGCCTAAGTTGTGGTGGTCCTTCAAAACATTCATGTCGAACTGAAGATGTTGTGGCACCTGACATTCTTCGTCCTCTGGGCTGCGCAAGCTACAGCTAACTTTCTCCCTGCTCTTTGGGACCTGATATTTGACCGGCATCTATTGAACGAGCAGGACGTTTACGCGGAGGTATACGCCTTTAAGGGAGACAGTTGCGGCTCACGTAAGGATGCTCCTCTTCAAGTCCATCTGGGGAAGTGCACAAAAGTCAAAGACGGCACCGGGCACCCTGTGAAGTCCTTCTACTTTGACGCTTCATGGGGTACGCAGGATCCGCCTCAGCGCCCTCTGCGAGCATGTTCTCTCATTCTCTTCACCGACAGCAAGTGCCGAGAGACTGCCTGGAGCATGGGCAACTTTTCAGACACCACGTTCAACCACAACTGGGGCGAATGGGACAAGAACATCCACGAACGGGAATGCAAGACAGACAGTCTCAGCAAAGAACCGTGCGTCGGCGTCCCAACTGAGCTTGAGAAACCTGTGCAGTCGATCTCCATCTATTGCAGAAGTTATCACGAGTGGGACCACTTTGGACCGGTAACCAAAAACGACTTCATGGAGTGGTATGAATACGACATGTCGCATAAACTGGCCAACCACGAAGATCCTGAAGGTCATCCTTTGCCTCCCTCGATGCGTCCCAAGATTAAAATAAAGAAGCCCTGTTATGGCTACTAGCCTTACTGCAATCTAGGGTTCTGGATAGGATTTCAACTTGGATGCAGACGTGTATGATCTTGAGCTTGGGCCGCGGGTTCCAGGGCATGGGGAGGTCTGGTCCAACTGATCAACGAATAGAACTATGAGCGGTAGAGAGGTATAAATCGACATGGCCTTGTCACAACCATGGTCTGCGGCAATGTTCAAGGGAATGTTTCACAGTGGCCGCGACGTTGAACGCAGCCAACAAAATACACGCACAAAAGACCTCTTCACCGCATCTTGGGGAGGATTCTCGCTTTGGCAAACGCATCTAAGGCAAGGCAATTGAAACGCACGTCCAACGCCCAATCTTGGTATAAAGAGAACAGCTGAAGTTGTAAAGCCAACCCCATGGTTTGATAGTTAGCTGGTTGGAGCTTTAGCGGCGTTGTCGATGAGCGAGACCAATGCTAAAGTTTCACGAGATAGTCTCTATTTTCCTTGCTATGATAAAAAAGTTGGTGACTTATAAAGTTTTGAGATTTCCTAGTGTGTGACCCAAGAACCGTCTTAACGTCTTGATATCCTAGCCATCTATGAATGCAACCGTTGTTCGTGAATACGAAACCAAGATGTTGAGATGGCAAGAAGCATTGGAGGATATCAGATCTCGAAAGCACTGGCTGACCGGGACGTTTCCTCTTCTTTTCTGATGTGCCGTACTCAACAAAGACCACAATGACCACAATGACGCCGCCATATCGAGGAAGTCTTCACTGCATCAAGGTCAGTTTTTCGCCAACGCAGGGGGTGCGGAGGCACCGTCATCTGAGGCAGATCCGTGTCCAAGGCCGCATACCTACCCAAATCTCGATCATCTTTTCAACTACCCACCATCCCAAGCAGTGCACCCAAGGAATACGCTCCGAACAGCAATTGTATCATAGAGAAGTTGTTCGGCAAGGTAACGTGCGGTGAGTTAGCAGCTACACTCTCTTACTACAAAATCACATCAGCCGCGTCGCAGATGGCGAATTCGCAAAAGCCCGCGGGTTCCTCCACCTCAGAGTGGATCAATTGTCTATCATCTGCTACGAGCTATTCTGTATCTTTCCCTGTATAGATATCGAGGCGATGTAGAAAGCAGCATACGGTTTTGACTGCCAAGAGATATCCGAGTCTTTTAGATGCGACCCTAATGCAAGTCATGTAGGTTCGATGGCTACAACGTGGTTTCCGATGATTGATTGATTACCATCGCACTTACGCACCCTTCTCACGCACAATCCGTTTCCCCTCCTTTCTAACTCTGTAGATAACGACGTTTGACGTCTATAACGCGGGTAATATGGCAGTGGTCGAGGTCGTCCTCCCTCAGCCGCCAGCCGGCCAGCCTGGCTCGGGCGACAGTGAACCTGTGCATGCTGGTTCTGTACCTAACGGCAGCATCGATGTCCCCGCAGCGTCTAATGGTGAAGTGACGGAGGAGAACTGGGTGTACCCATGGCCCACAGACTTCAAGATCAGAGAGCAACCGATCGATGAGGGTCGAGAACTCAAGGTGATTCAACCAAGGTAGCCTTGTGTAGGCTAATTGCAATGACACATGGCGACCGATATACTGACATGCGCAGGTTGCCGTCATTGGAGCTGGTCTTGCCGGAATCACCGCCGCCACTCTGCTGCCTGTGAAGGTGCCAGGAGTCACAGTGACCGTGTTCGATAAGAATGCCGACGTCGTAAGTCTGGCTTCTTGGTTACGTACATACCAAAGGGAACAAATTGATTGACAGTCATGGGATCTCTAGGGTGGTACATGGCTCGAGAATATCTACCCAGGCGTCCGCTGTGACGTACCCGCACATGCTTATCAGTCGACTTTTGCGCCCAAGACCGACTGGACAGAGGAGTATGCTCAAGGACCCGAGATCTTAGGCTACTGGCAGAGCGTTGCGAGGAAGCACGACGTTTATTCCAAGTGCCGCTTCGAGACAATTGTGCGAGGTGCTTTCTGGGACGAGGCGTCTGCCAAATGGAGAGTCGAGTCTGAGAACGTCAAATCAAACGAACACAGCACAGACGATTTCGACTTTTTGATTTCGGCCACGGGAAGATTCAATGACTGGCAGTTCCCCTCCATAGCAGGACTCAATACCTTCAAGGGCCATCTAGCTCACTCCTCTCACTGGGATCCTGAGTTTGATCCCAAAGGAAAGCGGATTGCCACCATCGGCAATGGTGCTTCTGGTATTCAAGTCACGACAGAACTGCAGAAGGTTGCCTCACGCATTGACCATTATGCCAGGAACAAGACCTGGATTGCAGGATCTTTCGGTGAGGGAGTGGCAGAGCGACAGGACAAGCCTATGCTGTTCTCGAAAGAACAAATCACTAGCTTCGAAGACCCTGCGATCTACCTGGAGTACAGAAAAGGCCTCGAGTCGATGTTTTTCAAGCGATTTGAGTCTCAACTTCGAGACTCAGAGGCTACGAAAAATGCAACGGCCAAATTTCGAAATATCATGAAGCAGAGGTTAGGAGGCGATGATGAGTTGGTTCATAAATTGATCCCTGGTTTCCCACCATTCTGTAGACGAGTCACCCCTGGACCTGGTTACCTTGAGGCGTTGACCAAAGATAACCTTGAGCTCATTCAAACCCCAATCGAGCGCATCACTGAAGAGGGAGTGTTGACGGTTGATGGCAAGGAGCGCAAGGTGGATGCGATCATCTGCTCCACTGGCGCCAACGTCGGCCTGGCACCATCTTTCCCCATCGTTGCAGGCGAGTATGACCTCTCACGAGACTGGAAACCCGAGGGCAAGTTCGGATTCCCGTACAACTATCTTGGCACGGCAACTCCAGGCTTTCCCAACTTTGCCACTCTCCTAGGTCCCCAACCTCCAGGCACAACAGGCACCGTCCCTCACGGCGCAGAAGTGCAGGTGACCTACGTCGCAAAGATTCTGAGGAAGATCAGCGGCCAAGGCATCCGGTCGGTCGCTCCCAGTGTCGCCGCGACAGACGACNTTCTCGAGTACTGTGATGCCTTCTTCCCCCGTACAAATATGAGCAGAAAATGCAGCTCATGGTACAATGGCGGCAAGCCTGGCGCCAGGATTCACGGCTGCTGGCCAGGCAGTGCTGCTCACTGGACTCAGGCCTTACGCGAGCCAAGATGGGAGGATTTCGATTACACTTACATCCGTGACAAGGCCGCCGATGGTGCCGGCGCTGTGAAGGAGAACAGGTTTGCTTACATGGGCAACGGCTGGACGAAGAAGGAGCTCGAGCCCGGTAGCGACCTGACTCCTCACCTTAAGTTACCATCCGAGAACGACCTTAGAGACCTGCACGAGAGATGGTGGGATGTCTAAACCGAGATTATTGGTATCTTATCTCTTCTTGCGTGCTCACATCGGCATGTTGATCCCCTTCATTTGATATAATTCTTACATGTAGAGCTGTCTTCTTTTCACGTAGAATAAACTGCATTGGCATAGAAAATCAAGAAATTGTTAGCACCCTACATACGACTTCCTTACTCCTTCCTTTGACAAACAAATCATGCTGAACATCTCCCGTCGTTTGCAGCTTTGGAAGGATGACCAGGATGACCGCCAACCCCTTCACCTGTCATTTATATCGGCAAGGTACCAACACACATAAATCAAAACTCTTGGCTTATCTCAGCAGCCGTAATCGATGGAGGTGAAAGGAAAGTTCTTTCGATACATATGTATGAGAGATCTTTAGACCATTGATAGTGTGGGAATTGAGTTACTCAGTCAAGATATGAACAAGTCCGTGGCCACAACTGCTGAATCTTACATAACCTCGTCAGTGTGACGAAGGAAAATGTTGTCTACCTGCGCTTGCAATCGGGATATGTAGGTAGTAAGCCAACTTATGCACTTAGTCTGCCTACGAAGTACTGGAAGTGGGATTTGCTGGTTGGAGTTTTGAACAGTGACGTTCGGCCAGAGCTTGAGGTAGATCGCCATGTTGGTGGACAAAGCGGCAGAGGCAAGGTACTTCATTTCTGCGTTTCAAGCTGAACAAAAGTAACCTTTTCAAAAGTCACAGACCTCGACGACGGTCTAGGTCACCGATAGGATAGGGCTGCGCATTCCATTTGCACCTTTGTAGCTTCGAGTAGTTAGGTAAATACCCATGTGCCGGAAGTCTAGTGGTGTCTGATCAAGTAGCAGGAGAGCCTTGTTTCACCAAGAAAAGCATGTTGTGACTAGGCCGGCGTGTTGCTAATAGCTTGATGACCTGAGGTTAGTGACTTCCGGTGCTACAAAACAATAGGGTTATTACGCCGCACAAATGACAATTACTCTGACAGAAGCTGATCGACTCCATAGGTCAGTGGCGTAGAAGAGTGGCACGTTCCTCGAGCACCGGATGAGCCGGCATGACAGGTTACAGGAATACTCGTGCAATGAGAGAGGACTCTTACAAGGGTGAAGGTTTGTCTTGCGTGGAACATCGGGCGAGCCAATGATCTTGAAGCAACAAGCACCAACTATGACCAACTTTTCAAGTTCCAAAGTCAGGACCTTGGGGACACGAGCATTCACGAGACAGTCTTGACAGTATACTTTGTAGTCGGAGATTCTCAGCTTTGAGCGTCTCAGCTCTTAGTTACACTGCACGACTCTCGAGTCTTGCAGCGTTATTTGTTGCAGATCGAATCAGCCTTGCCGTCCTTGCATGTTGAGAACAAGTGCAATCCCAGCATCAAAAGGCAAAAACAAAGCTAGACGAGTTAGACACGCCACTAATTCAGGCCACCACAATCTGCCAATCGAGGCGAGGTTGTCAGGAGGCAAAGTTTCGAGCTGAAATACTCCTATATACCGTAGACAACCACCGCCGTTGATCTTCATATCAGTCCTGCGTGCAAGCAGATTACTTGCCGGACAATCTTGAAGTGACCCACGTATCTTATTCTACCAAGTGCGAAACAAGGCTATTCGCTAAAGTTGTTGAACCATGGGCCGCACCATTGGAATAACTTTTACCGGCGAGCTCAAAGGCTGGCCGCAGGGCGAGATGACCTCCCGCGTGCAGGTGATCGTCAGCGACTACGCAGACTACCTCCACGACCAGGACATGATCGATATCGACACGGCCGAAGTGCGGTAAGACTGCCCTCGCTGGTGGTTGTCAGTGTTGAAGTCTCTGACCATAGGCAGTGGTGGCGTACATGGTGGAAGCAAGAGCAGCGAGACACACGATCACATCACTGTCACTTACACCACCGTCACCGGGCAGAAGTACGATGCCCATATTGCTGTCAATGATACGTACGGAATCGACTACCCCAAGTGTCAGCTTTGGAAGAAATGACCGATCGTCGTTGACAAGACGTGCCCCTGAACGTGGGAATGTAAGGGAGTGGTGGCTAGTGTGAGATGAATATGTCCTTGTGGAGGCAAAATATGTGCTCAGTAATTAGTTGAGAGATTTTAACAAATGAGCTCTTGCAACAATTGTCTCATTGTACCAGAACTTTGATATTTAGCAAAAGCTTTCCGATGAGGACAGCTACACGAACAGTGCTGTTCTTTTTCAAGAATCGAAGTCACTGACAAAAGTTCATTTTGAGACGGAGCAGCTCAACTGCTTCCATTTCATATCCAAGGTCCTTTGCGCATCTGACAATGTCTCGGCGTAGCCGACAGCATCGGCACCTAAGACCATACGCCAAGGTGGATCTTCACTTGAATACAGCTGCCAAATGACAGGGCCGACTCTGTCCAGCTCGGTCACCCTTCCCTTCGAGGCGAGATCACGCAAAGCAATGTGATTTTCCAAGGTCTGCTTGTAGGGTTCACTGATCGGTGGTGTGTGCATCGACGAGCCAGCCCAGTCAGTGAGCATAGCTCCAGGTTCGAGCACGGTGACTTTGATGCCCAACGATGCAGTCTCTGCAGCAAGACAGCCAGAGAATCCTGCGACCGCCCACTTCGCGCTTTGGTAGGCACTTAGACCTGGAGAGCTCGCTCTACCGCCCAAAGAGGAGATTTGGAAGATATGACCAGATCGCTGTTGTCGCAGGATAGGAAGTAGTGCTTTGCTGACATTTATCACCCCGAAAAAGTTGGTCTCAACTTGCTGTCTGAAGGTGTTCAAGTCGGTGTCTTCTACAGTCACGGTGTCCGCGTATCCAGCATTGTTGACCACGAGATCCACACGACCGAACGTGTTGACTGCTGCGGCTGCAGCCTGGTTGGCGGCGTCGGCATCTGTAACGTCGAGGGCGAGGCACAAGACCCGCGAAGCTCCATATTGTCCGACTAAATCTTGAATGTGATCAGGATTTCTTGCCGTAGCAACGACGGAATGTCCTGAGTTGAGTGCATACTCCGTGAGCGCTCTTCCAAGCCCACGAGAGCTTCCTGTGATGAACCAGACTGGTTGCATTTATTAACGTGATGTACTGAAGGTTAATGTCGATGGAGAAAGGGATTTGATTGAAAATCTGAGATATTGTTTTCAGAGGGTGCTGCACATCTCTCGTTTCGGCAGAGCATCGAGGCCTTATATACCCGGATGGCTGTCACCCAGAATTGAGATCAACTTGAATACACAGCCATTGATGTAGGCATGTATTGAGCAACCAGGCAACCAGGCTGTGCGGCCGCACATGGCCGACGCTTCTGCAACATCAGGCGTTAAGAGGTACCAAGTGTAGGACAATACATCTAAAGTCCGTGATGGTGCATAATATCCGGGATACGGGATCCAGTCGAAGTATTCAAAGTCCACAGTGTTCCAAACATTGACAGATGTATTCTGTGCCATTGCGGTTTGGATTCCTAACCAGTCAGAGAATCCGGCGGTGTAATTGATCTATCTTCTGCAGCTGATGGAAACAAAGATGCACGAAAACACCAGACTGTATGTGCGGGCCAAGCGGCAAGCAGAACCGGTGGGCCTCATCATCACTCGTTTCTTGCAGGAGCCCAGTTCTTCAACCAAGTTCTAGCAGCGTCCAGGTCCCCATTCTCGGCTTCCAATGCACCAAGACACCATGAGAAGTCATACCCTCCCTTGCCCTGGGTAATTACAGGGTCGCTCTCGGCAGATAGAAATTCAGCAACGTTCCTCCGCTTCTGGCTGGCCTCATCGACACAGAAATGCAGAGCTCCCTGGCCATCACCTTTGGCCAAATCATCCAGGATCGGCTTAATTATAGGTAGGGCGTCTTTCGTATTGATGGTACCTGAAATGCCAGAATTCTGTCGCCCCGCCTTGCAGAAGGTGTTTCGACACCAGCTCTTCCCACATCCCGTTGTCAGTTGCTGGAGGTACCTCCTCTCGATTCTTCTCCTCAAAGCCTTGCCCTCTGGATCGTACATTGACACGTACAAAGGGCCGAAACACACGGAGCACAATCCAATTTCGTTCCCAGGCCCTTGACCCATGCGAGTTCCAGCTCTTGTATCGCCGTTCTTGGCGCATACGTCGACCGTACGTCCACAGTTGGCGTTCCTGCATGGGGTCGGTTTCGGACGACTCAGACGATCTAGCTCGTGGCCTTTGAGATGGACGTCCATATCTCGCAGACGCACAATCCTGTTGCAGAGATGACACTCGGTCGTCCTCGCACCGTCAGCCAGCTCATGTGCAGTCATTCCAGAAAGTAAGACTTCAGCACTCGGTTCATCCGCATCTCCCTCCTGAGGGACTATCAGATGGCAGAAGCGGCATAAAATCAGCTTCCCTGGACACGTAGTGGTGCGATGCCGTGCCAATTGAAGTAAGTTCGCAAAGGTTTCTTTCGTAGTACATTGCGAGCAGCGAAGCACCCTCGGTGGATGAATTATGGCATTGTGTTTCTGTAGTGCGGCTGGGCCGTTTCCCCATATATCGTCGTGAGAACAGTGCCAGTGATCCTGCCACTCTGGGGAGCGCTTCTGGAAAACTTGTCCACAGCCTTTTGAACAAAGCACGTTGTTGCGCAGGCAGAAGTTCTCGTGCAGCATAAGGGTTCGCTCGGGAACCCATTGTGTACAATTCTTGCACCTCACATCGCCCTCGTTTGGAGGCATTTCGTCGAGCCCAGCAGAATCTATATCTTCTAGGGGAATGGTCCCTGGTTCTGGATGTCTGGCTCGTAGAGTAAATCGTCGCAAGGGTTTATCTACAGAACCATTGGCGTCCTGGGTCTTGCCTTCTATTTCGTTTGGTGAGTAAGCATGAATAGTGACAAACAACGCCTCCGCATGGTCCAACTCTGCGTTACTTGGCTCCAGCTTGATGCGCTTGGTCGGTCTGTTGTCAACGTCGATAAAGACATGCTCATCCAAGCGAGGTTTGGCTCGTTGTGTTGCTGAAAAGGGATTCACCAGGAGATCAAGACCAGCATCGTCTGAAGCCTCAAGCTCTAGCTCCAACACCTGTGCTCGATTCCATGACTTGAGCTCGTAGTCTACATAGTCGCCCTCAAGGATCTGTCCTTCCTGAGGTTTGAAGAGATCAAGCTCGCCACCAGGCGAACTTCCCTGGGCCGTACCAGGAGCTCTGGCCATCTTGGCAGCAATCTGCTTCAGCGTTTCCCTTGCTTGCTCCTCGTTCAAAGCCTCAATATCGACCTCGAGATCGGTATCCACGACACATATCCCGTCGGCTGCTTCTGGCTTGAACCCATCAACCAAAAACCTGTATTCTTCTTTCGTGCCTGCGAGCCCAATTCCTCCATGCGCAACCAGCACCTCTCCATTTGTCAAGGTAGTGTAGTTGTCCCTCAATTGTCTTTCCAACAACGCTTTCCAATCTTCCGGGTTGTATCCTGCCTCGAGTGGTCGCAGCTTGACGAACGTCCCTTTTGGTAGACTTTGCGCATGAACTGTCACAGAGTCTTCAACACCATTGGCCTTCATAATTTCGTCTTCTCCATTTTGTTCAACCTCTGTGCTGTTTGACTGTGAAAGTCCCAGTGCCTCCTGGAGGAATGGGCTGAGCTCTAGCTGGCCTTCTTCAGCCGAGAACTCGCGTATACCAGCATAAACAACGCGTCCGTTTCGTGGATTGACCAATCGAAAAGTCAAGGGATACGGTAACTGCTGGCGCTGATCCTGATACTGGCTTTCTGCCTGCCGATACGCAGAATATGTAGCCGAGTTAAATGGATCGTACGCTGGTAGATTTGAACGGGCACTGTCTGCAGCTAAGTTTGAAGACGCGGAAAGTAGCGCTTCCAATGCTGAAGGAGGAAGGATGAGCTTATCGCCAGGGAGTCGAGCGCTTCTGGTCGAGGTTGTAACAGTGTATTGAGAGGACCATTTTAAAGATACTTGCGGCGAGTCAGTCATATTGAAAACCAGGTCGTAAGACAGCGGTTGAGCGGATTGCTCTCGAGCTAGAAATGCTAAACCGAACGTCAGAATCGCGATAATCCTCAAGAAAGGGTTCTCCAGAAATAACATACCTTGAGGAGGCGAAACAGAAGATCTTCTCGAAGCTCCCATGACAAGAGATATGTCATCAGCGGGTGCTGTGATCTAATCGCGAATTTGCTTATCTTATCGTTGAACATGTCCAGTTATCGATAAGGTTGCTATGTCGACAACAACCCGTGTTGATTCGAGAGGAGCCTATCCGGCCTCAAGGTTCTTCACTCGTGCCAACTGCCTTTATACAAAAATTCCCTTGCACAGATGGCTATAACAGGCCGTACAGGCTTCTAATTATCTCTACTTCTCTCGGTCATTTAAGGTGAGGCCGCCAGCAGGTGTGACCATTTTCTTGCCGAGCACAAAAATATTGCTACAGACTCGTGAAATGCATCTCAGATGGTTGGCTTAGTGATTCGTCGTTTACGCAATGGTGATGAGCTATGAGTTCCAATAAACAAATTTACATTGTGGTTGGATATTGAAACTTGGATTGGCACAGTGATTCTTACAGTCTTCTTATACAACCAGGAACACGCTTGTCTTAAGAGCCGGCACAGATTGTCGCCTGACGGTTGCCATTGACCGTGGATGGAATTTCCACAGTGAAAAGAGTGAAACAAGGCATCTGTGGAGGATAAACACCTACTCATGTCATCACGTGGAGGTTGATGCATATCATACCATCTCAACCCCACATGCCGTTGCTCCCAGCGCCGGACATCATTTCATTAACAAGACAACGCTCGACGCAAAGTCCAGAGTAAACATTCACTGTCGAAGAGCGTGTATGGGAGCTGCCATCGAGAGGCCCGTCTTTAAGCAGGCTGATGGATTTACTATAGCCATCTGACTGTAGCCGCAAGCTGCCGGACGCGGGCCCATCGTCACAATCCTCGCACCACCAGCGGTTACATCGCCCACACAATCTGTCCACGAGACAATCCTCGCACCTGAGGATCAGCGGCGGGAAAGAGCCGGAGGAGGCGCATCTCCGATCAGGCCGTTGCGCCGCCCTGGCGGTCGAAGAGTGAGAGGGTGGCGGGGCAATCAGAGGTAGAGCGGACTCATCCGAGAGGCCAAATACTGCAGGACCCTCTGGAGAGCTGCCACAAGAATGGCAGCCGGTCGGTCCAAGAGCAACCGTGGCAATGGTTGGGCCGAGATACCGGCGATCCGGTGTCTTGTTGATGTCGTGGCGCGGCCCTCGACACAGCACCGCATCGAAGGCGATCAAGCTTGGCATGCTTGCAGAGTGTGCGCCCAATCTGCATGTGGCTTTCTGAACTTGCCGCTGCTTGAATACCACCTCCGTTCGTCGTCATCCTCATCACTGCCTACACCGTCGTCTCCAGCAAAGGATGAGTCCAGCGCCATTGAGGACTTGTAGTTCCACTGGGCGCCAATCTGGGCACCCTCTGCAGACATGACTCCGCCAACCGACACTACAGGGGAAGGAGGCGGCTTATGAGTCGAACGGCCTGAGTCTTTCAATCGTCGGCGCCAATACGAGGCGGTACCAGGTCGATTCGTGTGGTCCTTGGATCCAAAGACATACAACGCCCTCAGCGACGGCGTACCCTCTGGACGCGTAGGCCTCACGATATATTCCAGAACCTGCCTGAGCTTGCTCTGGTTGAGGTGAGTAGCTTCACGGATGCTCAGGGTTCTGACGCGGTAGCGCTGGACGTCGGTGACAATCTCTCTGACAAGGTCGGCCGGCACGCTGAGACCGTCCAGGATGAGGGTCTGCACATTTCGGAGTAGGTCCCTACGGTGCAGGTGGCCGAGGATGCCACGGAGCGGACCGGCGTAGAAGTCGTCTTCCGTCAGTGACTCATCCATGCGCTGGGCGCGCCAGGAGATGCCGCCAATATCGATGGGCGAGGAGTCGATGGCGGCGTAAGGCACCGTGGACAGATCCAAATACCTCCATGCTTCTGGTTGGTTGTGGAGTATTTCACGGAAGACCTTCGATGTGGCGGCGAGATTTAGCAATGCAGGTGGAGGCAGATACGGTGCAGTCTGCCGCAGGATAAGAGAGTTTTGTAAAAGATCCAGTAGGGTCACAGGCAGATGTGCCATTATGTTTCTACGGCGACTAGTTCCTTTACAATACAATTGCTACCCTGGTCTGGGAAGTAATGTATGTCTTCTTCGGCTTCGCAGGCCGATAGGCATGGTGCACGGACCAATTCTACGCATGTTTGGCTTCAACGAATACAAGACCAAGCAGCGTGTTTCACGCCTAGCTGATTGACCTGTAGAGTTGAGAAGTATTAATACGGGTAGGCATTATACACAAGTCATGAGTCTAAGCTCTCTGAGCGACGTTCGTCCGAGAGACGCTCCACCTAGATAACGCCATAGACCAACAAGAACGCCAATCAATGCAGGACATTTACACAAGACTCGGAGAAGGATTAGACAGCAGTCTACCGTCTTGCCTTTTCAAGCTCCTCTCTGACGCTGCCACCACTGGCCCTCCACCACACATCGCCACCCCATCTGAGAAGCCTCTCGCAGGCGGCGGTCGGACCGTCAACGGCCGGTCGCACGTCGAGAAAGAAGACCGGCTCACCCGTCGGCTCAGGTGGGCCAGAGTAGTAGTCGATCACATATCGGACCTCCCTCGGTTCCGCGCCGGGCTGTTCTCGCTGGACGAACCAGTCGTGGCGGTCGAAGGGCATGTTGTCTGGATATTTGCTGGGGTAGAGCCAGGCCATGAAGTTAAGCATTCTAGCCTTGGGAGTCAGATCACCAGGGCGGCCCATGAAGCGAAGAAGCTTCGGTTCGACCGTCTCATTTCTGGCCTGCTCTGAGGCTCTAAGCTGCTCCAGCTGAGCCAGGACAGCGGCACCCTCCTCGCCCTTCTTGCTGATCTCCCAGCCCTTTGCCAGACCACTGCCAAAGCGCCGCTCCCACTCTCTGATCTCCTCCCAAGCGCCCTCGTTGAGAAAGTTGTGCACAGCGACCATCGACTCGACGTGTTCCGCGGGTGTGTCTGTGTAGCCCTTGCGCAGCATCGCATTGTACATCTGCTGCGGCGAAGGATACTCCCAGTTCGCGCCGCTGCCATCACCGCGTGGGATCGTGGAGGCCTCGCGCTCCACCGGCAGGGTTACGCTCTGATGCGACGACTCGCGCCGATTGGATATGCTCTCTGGCATGTAGTTGAGCGGGTTCAGCCTGGAAATGTAGCTCGGCGTCTCGTTGGGCTGGGCCGGCTTTGGGCCATCGTGCTTCACCGGGCATTTGCTCTCGGCATTGGGCACTGCGACGTGCGCGAAGGCGGGAGGCGATGTGGATGGCGCAGTCGATGAGCCTCCCAGTTTCTCATGCATGGGGCATGCTGGCGGAGGTTTTGCGTCAAGGCCTGCTGGGATCGGATGAGGGGCGACAGGCTGGGCGGCGGATGTTGTAGGGTTTGCGTCTGTCCAGAACCAACCCATGATTGAAGGTTATTATGCCTGTCTGTCTGATGGAGGATATAGATGGCTGAGCGATCGAGCAGAAAAGGCGGCGAATATGGAAAGCGGATAAAATGTAGCCAGACGAGACGATGATGTACCTCAGACTCTGTCGACTTCTATTCTTTATTACCTCCTACCTCCGTACCGATGTACGCTGATTACAGCCTGAGGCAACAATGCAATGTAATGTCGCAAGGGTCCGTCCGAGGATAGTCTAGTCTCTCCCGAAGTTCCGTCCCGTTCCTCCTTTCCGCCCGCAGTAGAGGATGCCGTATGGGGACATTGAAAGCCCACTGAAAGCCCGGTGGCTGTTGCTTGACAGTAGAATATAGAAACACAACTTCCCAAGACCCTTTACGTAAACGTTGCTCATCAGCTTCATGAAGGCGGACAGTGTCTACTGAGGCTCTCTACGGAAAGCCAAATGCCCGATTGATTTCAGTATGCTCCCTTTAGCAAGATTGTTCTCAAATGGGATCAATACAAAATCCTATAAAGCATAGAGCCGAAAGAATGAAAGGATGAAAGGGTGAAAGGCTACGATACAGATAACGATAATAATAGTACAAGAAAGCGTGATTAGCAATCACTTCAATGACGCCTGTGAATCCCGTCCAGTGAGTCCGTGATAATTCGTAAACTGTCGCCACGCGCTGATTGCTCAGATCTGTCAGAGACCGAGAAAGTAAAAGTCTTAACTCCAAGCGCCTGTGCTGTCGGCACGGCTTCCACCATTTGTCCCCCAACGCCTATGATTGTAAAGAAATGTACTCGTCAGTAGGGGTACGACGCCTCGGCCGCGCTGCCGGCCTTTCCATAGAACAAGAAACCCGGGTTGGAATACGTGTTCAGAGCGTTGGTCGTATTGGCGCCATCATCTGGATTGTCAAGTTCAAAACTGTCGCCAATGTTGCTGTCGAGACTACTAGCCCCGTCGTCGTTGTTGTTGTACAACTGATCTGCATTCGTAGATCCATCTGTGCCATGCACGCAGCTGGCGACGTCCAATTTTAGACAATTGGTCTCGATGCAGAGCCACTGGCCGATATTGAGGCCCTGCTTGTCAAAATGGGTTCCAACATGCTCGCATCTGGCATCCCAAGGCTTTGACTCTGTGGTATTTTGACGCAAAACCTTCTTGCAGAAACCACACCAGTACTTGTTGGACGCCTTTTCCCCCAACCGACTTTCCGTCACGATGTAATCCAAATCGAGCTCCCGAGCGTAGTTAGTTTTGAGAAGATGCTCTCTGAACGATTTGCTATCACCGTACACACGCTTGCAACTTACGCCACCACAAGCACATAGCCAGCTTTCTGGTATGTGGTGCTGCGAGCCCTCGTGCCTTTTCCAATCGTTCCTGCTACCAAATCGTTTCGTACATCCAGCAAAGGTGCATCCGTATGGTCGGGTATGCCGTTTAATGTGCTTCTTGAAGTCGCATTCGCGAGGAACAATCTTCGGACAACGTCTGCATCTCCAAGAGCCATCAGGAAGTAGCATCCCGTGCAGATCACTCGCCTCATTCGGGGGAACCCTGATTTCCGGTACAGATAGTAGAGCGACTGTCCCTAGCGTAGATTCTGCTCGTTCTCTGAGTCTACGCTCATTTTCCAGACGATGGTCGAAGCCATAGAACTGATTCGCATCAGGCGCTACTGGGTAGGAAATCGAACTGTTGAATAAGGAAAATGGCGGTACTGCGAGATCTGTGGCATTACCAAAGCCTGATAGGGGTCTAATGAGCTTGCATCAGTCACTGATTCTTGAGGTAGGTGATGCGTCATCTCATACTGATCAAAAGCTCCTCCAGTTTCAAGCAGACAGGCTTCTTGATTTGTCGGGTCACGAGACATATAATGCGGTGATATGGGACTCAGGTGGTTGTCTTTATGACCGATAGGATTATCGAGGGTGCCAAGCTGCGATGGCGCAAGGCCAGAGTCGTGGAAGCTGGTTATGACCGTCTGGGCATCTGCTGGACGGCTGTATCGCTTTGAGCTACCTGATGTTAGCTCACTGACAAAGGAGAGGGGTACATCGGACAGGTCTTACGCTTTAATTATTGCTTCCATATCGTCACTCGCATGTTTTCGCTTAATATGTTGCCTGAAGTTGTCGAGCCGCGACCAATACTTGGGCGGCGGGAGATCTTCCGTATCTTGCGCCTTGTCCGCTGGGCGACATTCCGAGCACACATAACCTATGGTGGGGCCAACTTTGGCCGGTAGGCCGTGCACAGAGGTCGTGTGCCTTTCAAGGTCGTTGCTGGTGGAAAATCCTTGCCTCTGCCTCTTGCAGCCGGGAACAGTGCACTTGAACGGTTTTGAATGTTGCAACGAATGCTTCCTATAAGACGAAACAATGCGTCAGCCTCATATTCTAACCTTAAGCTTCTGAAACAGGGATCATACTTGGCATCGGACGGGTTCCTGGCCCTTCGCCCACATGTTGTACATGAGCCGGCCTCGCTCTGGCTACGTGGACGATGCGAAGTACGACGAGATGACTGCCTAGCTGACCGGCTTGGGCCCTCTTGCTGTGACAATGCACGGTCTACAGGGAGTGGCGCCAGATCGTAGGCAAAAGCAGACAAGGTGTCATCACCAGTGGAGGCGGACTCGACTTCGGGAATGGACAAGAAGTGCGGCTGCGACTGAAACGCTGAATCGCCGGTCTCTGAAGGAAGTGTGTATATGTTCTGATACTCATGAAACCTGTCCATGTAATCATCCATGGGCAGCGGCTCTGACCTTGAATTCCTTCCTGTCATGGTGAGCGGGGCGGACGGAGTGAACAAAGGGCCAGGCGTGTCCAAAGCGTTAGCATTCGGAGCCCATGGTTGTTGATTCTCAGGCTGGATGATGTTGGAGAAATCAGGAAAGTCCACGTCGTTCGACTGGTAGGGATAACCTTCCAACTCAAGGCTTCCATTGGTCGGAGTCAGGTCTGAGTAGCAACCGGATCCAAGGAAGGCCTTAGGGAATTGGCTCCCAGAAGGAAACATTTGGTCCAAATCGTCGACCTCAATAGGTGGATCCTGGTTTGGAATGTGGGTATGGGCAGGCTGTGGACAGCTTTGTCCGTCATCGAAGGGATAAAATTGGCTGTCTGCCGTGTGCCACTGGCCGCCGTTCATCTTGACGACGATGAATCAGGCACTATGCGAGTGATCAGCGTATTTCAATGTGGGAGACCCCTCAAGATACGGCTGCCTATCAGGAGCTACACGCGGCAAAGGACAACGACACAGAACATTCAATCCGTCAACCAGTTGGTGCAATACACTACCAACAGGCTCAAGAGCGACGGCACTTACCAACTTGGGCCGTCTGCGATGGCTGACTAATTTGGACCGTTGCTGTTGGGAGGAGCGGCTTGACTTGGCTGGCTTGATATAGAGATGAGATTGTCTACTGTCGTGACTAGGAACGAGGGCACAGGGAGACAGCTAAACGTGGTGAGGCTGGTATGTGGGTGGAGAGGAACCACGGAGACAAGCCCAAGGCAGAGTGATATTAAACACAGGGCGGGCTGATTTCAACGGAGGGTTACCAAAGATGAGGCGAGGGTGTGAGGGATGTGCGTGAGGCCGCCAAGGTGTGTCCATGACACAGAGACGACAGGCGGTAGGTACAGCAGCGGGAGCGAGAGTATCTGACATGAGATGGATATACTGCGAGCATTGCCGTTGCACGGCAGAGAGTGAGGCGCAGTAGTCAAGAGATGAGGCGGTCTCGTGGGGACACGGACAGGTTGGAAGGGCAGAAGCAGAAGCAGCAGCAGAAACAGCAGAAGCAGCATGGGCAGCGGCATAGCATGGCAGGGCGTGGCATAGCAGGGCGTGGCATAGCAGGGCGTGGCATAGCATGGCGTGGTTTGGCGTGTGGTGTGTGGTGTGTGGTGTGGTGTGGGCAGTAAAGTAGAGCGTTTGCCTTCTTCTCGCTTAGCATTGTCGGACTGTGTGGTAGGGTGTGACCTCCCACTCGGCCTACAGGAGTTGATTGCAGAAGCACACAGTGGCAGCCCAGCAAGGTTTGCTCAGCTGATGCATGCCAGAAGTGAGTGAGGCAATGGGTATGCAGGACTTGTTGGTGGTGCAGCGCATGCATGGATGGCCGCTCGAGACTAGCGCCCTGTACAGAATGCGTCTTCAGCGCTTCTGCTGCAAAGGCGGCCTCACCACCATCACCACCGTCACCACCGTCACTACACCACTCTCACCGTCGTCACCACCACCATCACCATCACTCTGGATCAGGATGGGATGGGACGCGATAGGATGGGGTGTTATCGGCCGGGATCGTATCGGATGTAGGTGGTGATGGTGGTGGTGGTGGTGGTGGTGGCACCGGTGTGAAGCCGAGAGTGAGGTACAGTCCACTCCATGCCAGAGTTGCGCGTCGATCGGATTCTTGCATGCGCCATATGCAGTGACGAGGCTGGTTGGGGATTATGGTGATGAAGCAGTGTGTCGATACCTTCCACCATGTATTGCGATACCATTCTGTCGAAGGAATCGAAGTCGAGGCGAAACCGTAGTCCAGACGCTGCCAGCAACGCGACGANGGCTCATGATTCGTCGGTATTCGGGCACTCCCGTCTCGTTCCGTTTCTCCCCGTTTCGTTCCCGTCCGTTCCCGTTCCGAGATAGTGTGTGAGGCCGCCAGTGGCACCTGAGCCATACCTGGGCCGGTGTACACACATTCGTTGCATGAGCAAGCTACCTTAGGTCGGTCACGCACATGTTGCGTCCTTTACTTGCAACGCCTACAACTCTTGTAAATCGCTCTTCTATGACATGACCATGCAGCAAATATGATGTGGTGCTCGCCAATCCTCAACAGCGCACATCAGCCTTCCATCTCGTCTATAGGAGGTTTCTACCAAACGCGCAGCCACACTNCCCCCCACCATTATTCTGTGACTGATATCTCGGCTACGTTATTTCACTGAGCGGTGCCTGATCCAACCGACTTCCACATACTGCAAACCTTAACACCGCCTCAGGTGCGTTGCTCCGGTGTCGACGCGATCAAGAGATGAGATGTCAGATCGAGTGGACTACTTGGATTAGATTAGATTAGATTAGAATCACCATCCCATATAGTGAGGCTTGACTCTCGCGGGAGCTTCCGTCAAGCCACTTTCCGTTAACCGAGTCCAGCTAGATTGAAGAGCTACAAGCTTCACTAGCCACATCTCTCATGGTCCAGGTACAGGCCACTGGAGACTGGGCAGCGAAGCACTGCAGCTGCTTGCGGATCGGATCTCTCACAGTGTCGGGTATCATCGTAGCCTCTTCACTTTGTCCACTATCTTGCATTGCCGCCCGTAATCTTCAATGGCTTCGTCGCCGCTTGGTGACGATGTAAGACACTTCCGAGATGACTGTCCAGTTGTGCTATAACTGATTTCGTGCCCTCCAGATCTTGTCGCAACTCGGGAACTCCGTTGATGTCGCCGCAATAGAGCGCCGCGAGAAGGAGATCGCAAAGCGCATAGAGGCCCAGTATGCGAAGTCTCAGCAGAGGCAGCTTGAGCTGGTGAGATTGCGTCCCAACTCATATTGACAGCAAAGATCAATGGGTCTGACAGGCGTTCGCACAGATTCAAGCAAATTCCACAAAACCCGTCACACTCTCTTCCGTCCGACTTGTTGGCGCACCAAACACCCGGCAAGCCTTCCTTTCCCGCATCTTCGACCCCATTCTGTCCCAGAACCGTTCGACAGAAACGAATCCTTCCGGTGCCTACACCTTGCGGGACGCTCTCACCGAAGTGGGACGTGTCACCAGCAAACTCAATCGTCTCGACATATTCCAGTCGCCCATCTCCACCTACATTGATTCTCCCGATCAGAGCGACCCGTCGACTACACCTACGGACCAGGTTGTATTCATCACCGCTAAAGAGAGGGGAAGATACACCATCAAGACCGGAACCGAGGCTGGAAGCTCGGAAGGCAGTGCTTTCGTGAATGTAGCTTTGAGGAACATCTTCGGTGGGGCCGAGAACCTCAATGCCAATGCCTCGTTGGGAACCCGCACGAGAAGTGCATACAGTGCCAACTTCGATACCCCAATCCTAGCCAACCCTGACCTCCGTTTGGATATCGGTGGTCTGGCCAGCAGCACGGCAAAGTCTTGGGCCAGTCATGAAGAGGTGTTGAAAGGGGGTAATACTCGGCTTCAGTATTTCACTTCCCCTTCTACCAAGCATGAATTCGGCTACTCTGGTCTTTGGAGGCAAATCACTGGTCTTGCAGGGGAAGCCAGTCCAACCGTCAGACAGGATGCTGGCGACAGTTTCAAATCTGCGTTGTCATACACTTGGCTACATGACTCTCGCGACCTTCCCATCATGCCAAGCCGAGGTTACTTGTTGAAGACTTTCTCCGAGCTCGCTGGCGTGGGTCCTTTGAAAGGCGATGTGGCTCACGCAAAGTTTGAGCTGGAGTCTCAGGGCGCCGTGCCCATTCCACTTCCCGGCGTCCAGGGCGACAGCGGTATTTCCCTCACCGCCGGTGTGCGAGGAGGTCTTCTTTACCCGCTCACCTCTGCAGGTCAATCTGCACCTAATCAGAGCCGTATTAACGACCGCTTTCAGCTTGGAGGACCAACAGATGTGCGAGGCTTCAGACTCTCAGGCCTGGGTCCACGCGATGGTCAGGATGCGGTCGGTGGTGACGTCTACGCCGCTGGAGGTGCTTCGCTTCTCGTTCCACTCCCACGCTTGGGCAAGGAGACACCTCTACGCTTCCAGGCATTCGTCAACGCCGGACGCCTGCTGGCATTGAAAGATGTGAGACAGGACAAGGAACAGCCAATGACCTCTGGTGAGGTAAGCCAAAGTGTTTCGCGAACGGTCAGTGAGCTCACCAATGGCTTCCCATCATGCGCCGCCGGTGTCGGACTGGTCTACGCCCATCCTGTAGCTCGCTTCGAGCTGAACTTCAGCCTGCCACTGGTACTCAGGCGTGGTGAAGAGGGCAGAAAGGGAGTCAGCTTTGGTGTTGGCCTGGAGTTTTTGTAGACACTGACTTCTCTCTCTGAGTCATCTAATCTTCATCGATGTACAGATATAAAACCCTCTCACTGTAGGAACATCAATCATCATTTCAGGTCGTAACACGTCTAGATAGACCTTCGGCCACACGCCAGCGCATTTTTTTTTTATTACACCCACGCATCGACGACACAACTACTGCAATCTTTTGTATGAGCAGTAAGCCACCTTCCAGCCTATAAATCCCAAATCTCTCATGGTGGTCCGTCAAAGCTCAGTAAGGCGGCTCAGACACGGCCTGGAGGAACGTCTTGGTGCAGCTCTCATCCGTCCCTTCCCATTCAATCTGCATACGAGTAACATATCAGCAAAGAACAGTCCACTCACGACAAGCATACTTCTGCTCTTCAGGGATCGAAGGAGAAGAAACGAAAAACCACTTACCACTTCCTCATCGAAATCGCCCTGGCAGACAGTCCAGCCGTCAGACGCGCCGCCGACTGTGAGAAGGTAGCCGTCGAGGAGGCCGACGTTGCCACCGGTCTGCTCGCTCGGCGCCAGCTGCAGCTCGCTGCCTGGCTCGACCTCCGTGCTGTTGTAGAGCACCTGTGGGCCGACGCCGTGGGGCCCGGTCGCCGCCGTGTGCAGCGTGCCAGCCGTCAGGTTGAAGGCCGGCAGCGACAGATAGCCCGGCCCGATCTGCCGCAGCAGGTAGTTCGTCTGGTAGTACGGGTCGAACAGCGACGTCGCCTGCACGTCCGCCAGCCGCGACGAATTGCCCCCGCTTGCCCGGCTCGACTGCGACGTCGTCACGATGTAGAACGGCTCCAGCTCGGTCGTCGTTATCGTCGACGGCGGCGACGACGACGACCCGTATGATGGCGGTGCCGCTGCCACAGGCATGGCGCACGACAATGCTGGCAGCAGAGCGGCCAGCGTCAGCGACACTGCCTGAGTCTTCGTTGCTGACAGCATCTTGTAGTTCTGGAACTTGTGCTAGTAATCGATGTGGGCGTTGTGTGGCCGTAGAGATGGATTGACTGGAGCCTGTTTAGTGGTGGAAGTGCAGTCTAGAGGCCCAAGGACCAGGACGTAGTTTTTATTCACAGCACGAGTGATCGTCAATATTGTGCGATGTAACGTCCCTTCCTGGGTAGACACCATGCATCGCTAAGGGTTCAGGACCGCATGCCTTCCTCGACAGGCTACACCCACGAATCTTGGTTCCTTGCCTCCCATCCATGGGGATCTCGTATTGCGTCCCGGGCACTGTAACATGGTAGCTTCCCAGTATGGTCATGATCCACAAATACCCACACGAATTGCATTTCCCACCAGAGCACAATGACCGCATCCCCAAAGACAGGAACTTCCCCATGCACGCACAATAACCAAACACTTAGGTCATTGGCCGTGCATAGGTGGTTTGGCTGGTCCGCCTCCTGTCATGGAATGTTGCACTGCAGCGTGAAAAGTAAGAGCCCGCCGCGTTGCGCTGCACATCATTGCCTGTTCCTCGGCCCGTGATACGAAGCTGCCAATGCACAGCCTTCGCCATTCCAGAGAGAACCCTAGCATTTCCAGGTCACGGGCTCGGATCCTTTGTCGAACGCGCGTGAATGCGTTTCGGTTTGAGTCCGGCTACTACTGGACTGTTGGCGGTATGTCAATGACCGATCTGCTTTCCAGGCCCGGATATGCAGAGTAAGAATACGAGCGGCACGGCGCCATGCCATCACTAGAAGTCTAAAGAATGCCTCGGGTGCTGTACTAAGCAGTCAAAACAGAGACACCATAGCAAGATGGCTTTTTGAGAAAGGATAATCCCGGCCAATGCACCTTGTTTCGAGTCGCCACTCGTGGAGGACAGTGGACGTGCGTCGTGCATTGGTTGTTTGTGGGCACGAACCCGACATTCTTGACCAAATGCCTCGAATAGAACAACAACTTGCTACCAACACAAAGTCGTCATACTCTCAATGATACGTGCTGGTAGAATGATGGATCGTATTCTGCAACCTGGCTTACCGCGTGCCGACACAAGGACTGAGAAAGATGCTTGAAATACATGTTCTCCACCGCTCCAGCCCTTGGACCCGACACCAAACTCAAATCATCAATTATCATCCACACGGACTCGCTGGAGGGCAGATACCCATTACTCCTTCCCGTCGGACCAACAGATGCCACTTTCAAACAAGTCTCCAGTGCTCATTGCGTGCCGGCATCACATTGTAGCACTTTTGCTGACATGATATTGCTGGGATCAAGCGATATACTTTGATCGCTGCCGATTTGACGGAAGGGATTGAGTGTCTGTCGTTCAGCACGCCACGCTCTCAGAGAACATCCATCGGCCGAGGGTAAGCCATGACGTTGGCTGCTAATCTGTAGAGCAGCAGTCCTTTGTTCGACAGCAACCCTATACCGCAATTTCCCTTCCGTGAACGTCTGCTTCACTAGAACGATAATGATGTAGACTGGACCCTGAAATATCGATGGTATCTCTTTCACAGTGAAGGGATGACATCGTACTCAAGCTCGCCAGTGGACTCTTGAACCTGACAAAACCTGTATGTGTCGTCTCATCTGCTTACTGGCTATAACATGAGATGAAGCAATGCCAGGCAAGCTTGGCGATGACCCTGGACCAAATCTATGTTATGCGGTATTTGATGTCATTGTAACAGGACAACTTAGCCTGCTGGGCCTTCTGTGGCCCGAAACGAGCAGATGCATTCCGTTTTGGCCACAGAGGTCTCGCGCCCAATTTGCATAACCTCACGTCGACCTGTCCTGCGGCACTGCCCGACATCCCGCGCGGCGCGTCTCGCGACACTGGTCGTGACCTCACACGCCTTTCGCCGCGACCTGCGCCGCATATTTTCGACATCGCCGTGCCCCAAGGTGATACAAAACCACTCCCATCGCCATATCTCGACCTTGTCATCCCGTCGCGCTCGACTCCTGCAAGCCGCCATGGAGAGGAGCACCACTCGAACCTAGGAGGTCTGAGCCGACTTCATCCAGCGAATGGACGAACATGGTCGCCATCAACGCCCATTTGTAGAAACCACGAAGAACAATCTCGACTATATCGAGAAGAAGTGGTCCTAGTGAGTGATGCTGCTACCTATACCTTAAATCGGCCCTTATATGTTTCGTATTATAAGCTAGGTTGGCCCGGTCTGTCGCATTAAAGACCACATGACCAAATATTTTAATTCATGCAGCCATGATGTGCGCAATGTTTTCAAAATTGCCATCTACACCAACCAAGATATCTTCGCTCCTATCTCTTCGCCCCTCGCGTTTCATTTCGAATAGGAGCAAACCTCTCAAGATGCCGGCACCGATGTACGAATGCGGTATTGATGCTGAACCACTAAACCAGTACCGGCCAGGTGGCTATCATCCTCTCGTGCTAGGCGAGGCTTTGAACGATGGAAGGTATAAAATTATCCATAAGCTAGGATGGGGAAGCTACTCCACCACATGGGCAGCAAAGGATCAAAAGTGTGTCTAGCACCCACCACGAACAAGGCCCTTAGGCCATTGCTAACCTACGCAAGGAACGACCGCTATGTCGCCGTGAAAGTCAGGATATCCGAGACTGAGGAGGGTGGCGAGCTCAAGATCTTGCGGGCTTTGTCTTCGTTCACTGCAAATCATCTCGGATCAACCTATGTGAATCAAATGCTGGACCATTTTACTCTTGTTGGTCCGAATGGCTCCCATGATTGTCTGGTTTTGGAACTTGTAGGACCGAGTGTCGCCGACTTCGTTGATTCGCACTGTAAAGATGGCAGACTCCCTCCCGAGCTTGCGAAAGCGTTCGCCGAGCAAACGCTACAGGGTGTCGACTTTCTCGCAGCCAACAACATCGACCACGGCGGTGAGGCCAGTACAACCACGCAATCCGTTGTCATATTGACTTTACTTACAGATTTACATACGCGGAATCTTGCTCTAGTCGTTTCCGACTTGGACTCATTGAGCGAAGAAGACTTCGTTGCGAAGCTGGGGCAGCCCGAGACGGGGCCAGTGACCAGATCAGACGGTGGCCCGCTGGGCAACGACGTGCCGACCGAGATGGTATATCCTGCGTTCTTCCGGAAACGCGATCTTCTAAAGTCATCATCGATCAAGATAATTGACTTCGGAGAGGCTTTCTTTAGTGATGATCCGCCGAGCACGCTGCGCACACCGTTACCTGTACGGGCGCCCGAGGTCATTTTCATGGACCGGCTAGACCATCGTGTGGACTTGTGGAGTGCCGGATGTCTGGTAAGACACATACCTATCCACCGAACATCCATAGTAGCAGTGGGCCTAATCTTCATGCATAGATCTTTGAACTCATCGCCGGACACCCACCCTTCGACGCAATCATGGCGACGCCGCCCACTACCGTGAAACAAATGATCGCTCTCGCCTCAGACAAGCTACCATCGCGCTGGCAGGCACAGTGGAATGCAATGCAGAAAGACACGTCCTGCCCACAAGACTATGGGGACGAAACAGTCCTAGAATCGCTTGAGGACGCTTATTTTTTCGACCCAAACAAAAATGTAGAGTTGACAAGAGAGGAACTTGTGAGGGTCGCTGAAGCCATTGCACTATTGCTAAAGCTCGACCCGTCGCTCCGAGCCTCGCCCAGCGATGTTCTGGCCGCTGGATGGTTTCGATGACAATCGGTAGTGTGATGAGCACTATACCGCGTACGCTCTACAGGACAGCTGAATTCCAAATATTGGTGGTCTCGCTTAACCCGATGATTGAGAGGACAAAGATGTACNAAAAAATCCAATAATTATTTCTCCTAGCTAGGAACAGTTAATAAAAGAATGCTTACTACAGTAGTTAGCTAATGGAGCTTAGAAGCGCTGTCGTGTAAGGCTAGCGCTATTAAGTAGGCGACAGGGTACGAGATCTTTCTTTACTACTACAGTATGTATAAGATCTTTTACTATAATTAAATACTGATTGGTAGTTAAAGATAGTATATAATATCTTCCTCGATTGATTCCTCTACCGCTGTTAAGGGCGGACCCTTAGTAAAGATACTAAGAACCTGGTTGTCCTTAGCGGTTCTACCTGATAGGGTAAACAACAGTCGGAGATAGTAGGTTCATATACAGGAACTTAGCATAAAGGGTCGTCAGGTAGAGTTGACTAAATGTTACTATTGAATCTATAATATAAGCTGAGCACGAGGCTCATATCTATAGGGTGGACGGGTATCCTCTATATATAGTAGACTCGTCCTTAATGAATAAGCACAGAAGTGTGAGGCCGGCGAGGGCCTAGCCTAAGGCACAAATATACGAATAAGTATACAAGCGAGCAGAAATAGACGTGGCAACGAAGAGTATGACTTGAAGGCTTTGCTCAAACGACGATTGGCATCCAGTGACCTGCATAGAGAGGTGGCTGTAGAATGCGAGCAATTATAGTAATTAGGCGTAATGGCCATGCTGTCGTTCTTAACGCCAGGTGATGCAGTGTGTATGTAGTCACTGTGATGATCAAAGCTACAGTAAATAGCTTTGACAAGCTCCAATACCTGCCGGCTTTCACCTCCAACACAATCAATCATACATACCTACGTATCTGTGAGTCTAGAACAGGCACAACATACCTCCGTACCCGTCACCACCAAAGACACATCTCTGCAGGCTGAATCAAGATGTCAGTCAACATCTCGCATAGGGTCTGGATAAGATGGCTCCCAGACGGCCCCAGTGAACCGACCTCCACCCTCGTTGTCACATCACCTGCAAAGCGATTTGTCGACCTACGCATATTGAATGCTGATGCCCCCACCAGCCATGACGCCACTGAAGGTAGGTACACACCTGCATCTTCGCCCACACTCAGCACAGTAGCACAATTACACCTCATCTTCAAACTAGGGATTTGGTCATTTATACTGAGACAACGATGAGCAGATATTCTCCCCTCGTCTCGCCTAGACTGGGGGATTGGCGGCACATCAAGCTCTGAGAAACGTAGGTCGGCGGAGAATGGGATTGAGTACACCCACTCGAAGTGGCGACACTGGGTGAGCTCGCTCGTCGCCGACGCAGAAAGGTTCACGGACGAGGGAGATATGTTCACCCAACCCGACGGCACGGTCCTGGAGAAGGGAGAGATGATAAATCCCGCTACTGGAGCCGTCGGTGCGTATGAGGAGCTGTGGCGGGACGAGGAGGCACATCCCACTGTTGCCAGCGGTACCGTCACTGTCTCGGATAGCACTACGTCTACTGGATCCGGAACGCCAGACACAGTCAACTTCGCCGTGTTGATGCTGCAGGACGACGAACATGGGGAAAGGGGCATGGTTGTCCAAGGTGGGCAGTGGTGCCAGGGCATTCTCAGAACCGGAGATGGAGGGATTTCCGTTGAACGCTGGAGATGGGAGGGCAGCGATCAGGGTTGGAAGAGGCAACTCAGGATTGGCGACGCTTTCGTTCCCTGTTCTGCCGCCATCGATGGATCAGAGAAGGGTAGGCTGAAGCTAGGTGGCCAGGTGACCTACAGGGAGCACATCTGGCGGGTGGTGGAGATTGGAGAGTATTCTGTGTGAGGCGCATTCTGGTGTCTTTTCAATGGTTTGCAGAATGATTGCTGCAGCGTGAGATCGCGTACAACAGTTCTCTGATGCTGTCAAAGACGGACGGTACTGAGGTAGGTTAGACACAGTGAGTGAGTACGCATGATACGGCATAGGCAGCTTGATTGACAACTATAAGGCACTTGTCTAGAAGAGATCTCCAGTGAATGAACCCTAGTATGATCAGGTAGGACTTTCGAAGTGATGGTATATGGACGACTAATTAATTAATTAATATGTCGAGTTTACTCTCCTGACAGCATACAGCTGGAGCTGACGGGACACTGATCGGCAACTCTGGGGGCTGGCCGCTGCTTGCTGTATCGTATCGATTGAGGGGCCAGGAATTTTGACCAACACAGGCAGCAACGTCGTCAATGCCGACAACACACTCGCTGATTGCCCAGACCGCTGCACTTTTACAGCCCCAAGACAGCTACACATCGCTCTTCAGATCCTCAAAACCGCCTGTCTGACAATTTCCTGCCTGATCACGATCTTCGTGCGGTTGGACCCATCCGAGCCTTCAAGCTGGTTCACACCGCAATACGAACACGTTTACTGCGACGACAACCACTCCGCGCCGCCTTTGCCTACCCCCTTGAGCTCTGCCGTGCAATTCCACAGCCATGGCCTCGTACGGCTACCAACCTCAGCAGCCTCAGCAGTCTTCCTACGCGGCACAGAACAACCTCAACTTCTACCAGTCCTCCTATCCCACACAACCCGTCTCAGGGCACAGCACCCCCTTCCAGGCAGCCTACGGCGCAGGTGGACAGTCTTCTGCCTATCCTCCCTCAGGCTATGCAAACAGTGGGAACTATGGCTTCGGTGCATTTCCAGGCCAGGCAGGTGTCAGTGGACAGATGGGGACAGGCGCAAGTGGACTCAGCACAGGCTGGTTGGCCGCTTTCGGGACAGAAGGCTACGAAGGAGAACCACCTCTACTTGAGGAGTTAGGGGTGAACTTTGGGCACATCAAAATGAAGGTAAGGGCTGATGTCTGAGCCTCACCAGGCGTCAATCTCAAGATCTTGGAATGCGACAATGCTAACTAGTAGCTCGCGTATAGACGTTCACAGTGCTCAACCCGCTCGCAAGGATAGACCAGCACATTATGGATGATGCGGACCTTGCCGGCCCCATTCTGTACTGCATTCTCTTTGGCGCTTTCCTGATTCTGTCAGGGAAGCTGTGGCTGGGTTATGTTGCTGGCCTCGCTGCAATTGGCTCATTGGCACTGCACACCATTTTCAGCATGATGAGTCCGCCAGTCTCGAACGACGAGGCGACTGCGATGCAGAGCCAGTCCTCGCATTATCCAGGCTCGTCGCATCTCAGCTCCTCGCTGACATATGGCCGCAGCTCCAGCGTGCTGGGATACTGTCTGCTGCCACTGGTGTTTGCAAGCCTGTTGGGTGTCATTCTTCCCCTGGACAGCGTCTTTGGATACGTCGTAGTCTCGGCAGCGATCGCATGGTGCACATACTCGAGCAGTGGCATGTTCTGTGTTGTGGGCAGGATGATTGGCATGAGAGGTCTGGTCGCATACCCCTTGGCGCTCTTCTACGTTGGCTTTGGTATCATGGCGATATTCAGCTCGAGAGGGACAGGCCGGATGGACAAGATGAAATTCCCTTCTTGATTCTGCTGATTCTTATCTACCAAAGATGATCTGTAGGTCTAATTGCATGGAATGGAGCGCGTGAAGATTGTCCTTCGGGCCACTAATTCGTGAATCTGCGTTCTGAATTGTGGCCGAAACACACCGACTACAGCCGGATATTGTCAACTACCATAGCGCTGGGTTGGCCATGAGCGTGTATATCATTGATAAAATGAAAGTGAACGAATAAGAAATGCACCTATGCTTCACAGCTTCTTTTGCCCTACTTGACTGCCTACCTACTGTAGGTGTACAGTAGGTGCCTAGGAGATACCTCCGGGACGGTGACTCCGGGGATAAGTTTGCCCAAAAGCCGGCCTGGTATAGGAACCTCGCAGGACAGGATGCGTAGCTACGGGCCAACAGAGCTCCGTCTCTACGTACGTAACTAGAAACGGCGACGACGACCATTGCTACGTCCTCCGTCGCCGTCGGGTATGTTTATTGTCTCTCTCTCCGCATCATGTGTATACTGTATCTTTGGTCTTGATTGAAAAGCGCCTGTCGCTCCCTGCACTGCTCGTTCGCTCCCTGGAGTTGCTGTTTGCCATGCGTGTTCCATTCTCAAGGTACCATCGGTATCACAACATACTGCTCGTCAGCCCAGCAACAGCATTGAAGTTTGAGAGAACTGTATACAATCGCCAATTCTTGTCCTACCGGCTTTTACAATCTCGCTCAATGGCAAGCTCGAATTTAGAAGTGGCCTACCGACCGACCGTTGCAAAGCTTGCAGAGCCGTCTTCAATCCCGGAAGAGTTCAAGGCCAAACCACACCACAATGACCCCAAGGATGTCTCCAAGGGGTTCAACAATCCATGGCCTAGCTACCGCGACTTCAACGGTCCTGAGATCATGTTCAAAATGATCAGGCGCAGGCTGAATGGCCAGTCGAAGTCACCAGACACCCAGCCACCAACTGTTCCCGTACAAACCCCTTCATTCCTCCCTACAAGGTCAACACCGAAATTGCGCGCTACATGGCTAGGCCACGCTTGCTTCTACGCCGAGTTCCCCACTGGCTTGAGGGTACTCTTCGACCCCGTGTTCACGCCCAGGTGCAGTCCGTTCAGTTTCATGGGCCCCAAGAGGTACACCGACGCACCCTGCGAGGTGACTAGTCTGCCGTATGTGGACGCCGTCATGATCTCACACAACCACTACGACCATCTTTCACACCCGACAATCATGAAGATCGCGACCAAGTACCCCAATGCTAGATTCTTTGTGCCATTGGGCAACAAAGCCTGGTTTGAGAAATGTGGCATCGCCGGAGACAGGGTCGAGGAATTGGATTGGTGGGAAGAACGGGAGTTGAAGCTCGAAGCCGAGGCCGGTGAGGATGCAGGGATTGAGGAGAAAAAGAGGAGTATCGCGGCAACAATAGGCTGCCTGCCTTGCCAACACACCTCCGCCCGCTCAGGCTTGGATAAGGGTAAAACACTATGGTCATCCTGGTCCGTTACTTCAGGAGGAAAGAAGCTTTATTTCGCCGGGGACACAGGTTACCGTCAAATACCAGACGACTTGCCAGCCGAGGTCTTCGACTACGGCGAAGACTTTTCTCATCTGCCTCATAATCCTGCCTTTCGCCAGGTCGGCGACCTCAGAGGGCCTTTTCACCTCGGGCTCATCCCCATCGGTGCTTACTCTCCCAGGGTCATCATGTCACCCATGCATGCCAACCCTTACGACAGTGTCAACATCTTCGAGGACACCAAGTGTGAGAACGCGCTGGGCATGCATTGGGGTACTTGGGTACTGACTGATGAAGAAGTCTTGGAACCCCCCAGAAAGCTGAAGGATGCTCTGAAGTGGAAGGGCGTAGAGAATGGAGAACAGAGATTCACAGTCTGCGATATTGGTGAGAGCAGGGAATACTGAGATCAGCGATGCTGAGCTCTCCATACTCACTGCTCGTGTGGGTTTGTGCCGAAAGTAAGACGGCTTGATCAATGGTTTTAGCAAAGGCGCTCAAAGGTGATTTGGATGTGGTGCATTTGGAATCTCTGTGTTTTTGAGACATCCAGCCTGGATATTGACTACTTGATACCCAACGAGACCGTGATGCGGTTCTTCATTGTGATCCGCACGCCTATCAACCGTTTTCAGAGAGAAGATTATAAAAATGTAGATTACAATTCACTTCAATGTAACCTTATGCTCTCTAAAGGCTCGAGACATACCCAAGCTGGGGTCGTAAAGATAACTATCACTCAACCACTCGATGCAGATGGCGCCTCATAGCAAAAGCTAGCGCTTGCCAACTTCCGGTCGACTTGTCCTTGACTACTCTATCTGTCCTAATGACGTGAGTGAATATCTCACTCGCATTAGCAATAGGAAAAACAATAGCGATGTCGTCTATGTATTGTCAATCACCTTTCCTTTACGACTCCAATCCTTTCGTCCGCACCTGTGATTTGGACGAAACTGATAATTGTGTGTGTGCATCTAAAAATCGGAACATTTACAGTTACGGATAAACATCGCAGCTCTAGTATGCTTCGTCAAAGATCTACCTGTGAGTGCAAAACAGTAGATGTCGAGTTGCCAAAGCTGCAAGCGGTGGTAAATGAGGAACCCATCTGAGAAGACTAACCAAGATGGACGATGATCGAGAATGCAACAACAGGAGATGCCCTTTGCAGGACAGGAGATGAGCTCATCAGACCAATCTGGGCTGTGAGGGTTGCAAAGAACTGTGTTGATTGCTTCTGTTGAGCCCAGCGTGGTGTTGAACGCGCGGCCTGTTGTTAATGTTGTTGTTGTTGTTGTTTTGCGCGATTCTCCAGCAGATTGAGACGGAAATAAATCACTTATGACTTCAGAAAGTGACTTTCCCGTGGACTGACGAGAAACAGGTTGACAGCCATCCTCGATATCTCTACCCGCTGGTGCTATCGCAGCGATCGAGAAGCAGCATGCCTATCGTTTGCGTCCAGATGCACTGGTGCCTGAACATGCTAATGTTCGTCGAACCACACGGAATCGATCCGGGCGAGCTGAAAGGAAGTTCTGGAAGAAAAGTCGACGGGTAGAGTATCCAGATATGCTGGATTCGGCCACAGCAAGCCACTGCCGAAGTCATTGCAAAGTTGGCCACGAACGCTAATGGCTACATCATCATCTCCCTGAGAGATATTGCGACTATTGTTCGAGGCATCGACAAAGAAACTTTGCAACGAGAGTCGGCAGTTGAAAAAGACGCTGGTGTAGCTGCAACCGGACAGGAATGCGGAAGCTGAAGTCGAAGCAAGCGGAACCGGGAGCGGCCAGCGTTCGAGCATCATCCCATCCAGAGCCCATCAGTCTGGCGCGAGCCACAGTTGTCTTCCCCATCTTGCCATGGGACTTGAGTATGATCAGCCTTGATTCATTAATGTGACACGCCGATTTGGCTAGGCGATTGGGGTGTTTGGATGTGGGGTTTGGCGTACCTTACACTCCAGAAAATCCGGCAATCATCCGTCTTTGATGTAGAGCAGACCATCCATTGGGCGATGATGAGATGTTGAGTTACTTCAGAAACTCAGAGGGTTTCATCGTACCGGATCGGCGAGAGCGCGGTGCAACATGCAAAACCCTTGGTGAGCTTGGATTACAC
Source organism: Leptoxyphium fumago (assembly GCA_001660795.1). Classification (NCBI taxonomy): domain Eukaryota; kingdom Fungi; phylum Ascomycota; class Dothideomycetes; order Capnodiales; family Capnodiaceae; genus Leptoxyphium; species Leptoxyphium fumago. Next base: position 103,890 of record LSHF01000068.1, read on the forward strand.
ACAGGCTTGCGAGCCCCCTCTACAGTGCCATCATGAAAAGCAGCGGCATCCCCATGTCCAAGACTGTTTCTCCAATATAGAGAGATAACTGGAAAGGTGGATATATGTTTCTTGCACCGTCATTGTGGAAAAGGCAAAGGTACTGCAGTGCACTCGCCTGAATATGCCGTCAACCATATACGACATGCGGAGCTACCGCTTCCCACAGGCATACTCCCACCAAGAGGGCTTCTCGACATCGCCACCCTCGCCTACAGCTCTGCCAAGTTATATTGGTGAGAGCGACAGCCTGAACCACATCCCTCGACACTCAGTCAGCGACACTTCAAACTATATCTTCGACTCGCATCGGGACAGCAATGCAAGCTCTGATGTGAGCATGGAGGATGCCGACGGCTCGTTCTTGGCCCGGAAGTACAGTTTCCAGCGAATGGCCGAGGCCGTTGATGGTGGAATCCGTGCTGATGAAGATGATTGGCACTCGGACCCCACCATGACCTTCCCTTCCAACTATGCCAAAGTGATGCGCGCCTTCACCCTTAACCAGATGAAGGAGCAAGGTACGGTGAGGTCCGGTCGCCCGGTTGATAGCAGGAGTGCCAACAACAGCCCGATGCTGGCGCCTGAACTCGCCTTGGGTTCATTGTGCTCCAATGACATCGCCGTCGCTGGCATCGATGCAGATGTTAAGAAGCTTAGCCTGGCTGAAGGACCCGCAGCGCCTTGCAACTCGCCCTCCTGTTTCGATTCAAGACAAAGAGCGAACGGTCATGATCATGACGAAGGCAGTAAATATGGTTACTTCAAGGCAGGAGCAATGAGGAAGCGAAGTCTGACCGCACCAGTGCCTCGTGATCTTGCTCCAAACAAGGCCAGACACACGTTACTCAACTGATCAATGTCGACCATATTTTATTCTTCGGGCGTTCGAGTTCTTTGGAAGGCTCGTTGCAACGGAACGATGAGCTGATGATACGGGACGGCCGACTCTTAAAAGAAATTGCAATTTCGCTTGATAGAAGCTCGATCTTGGTTCTTCATCACAGACATGTATGTATATTAAATATCAACCGTTCGACTAGTCAGCAATGTGCAACTATTTCGAACATATCAGTTCGGTATTTAGGCAATACAGATTCTCACTTATCGCATAAGGTATTATCCCGAGTTCACACAGCTTCCGTTCTGGGGCAAGCTAAATACTTCAAGATGCGGCTTCCTGAGCATCTTTGTCTCGATGCACACGACCACGGTTATGTTGGGCAACTCCCCGCGGCACAGAATATCACATTTCATTATAAAGGCGGCCAAGACATCGGGATAGGATCCCTGCAGATTTTGTGCGCACAAGAATCCCTCCCTTGACCCTCACCACGTGTAGATAATACACCTGAGGTTTTGTATTGCCGGTAGAGCGAGGCAAACTTCTCCCACGTGGTAGTAAACGGTGGATCCGCACCCTACCCCCAGGAGAGCTTCTCCCTTCCCCAGGGGAATCAGACAATGTCTCAGTGTAAAGGTCGGTAGAGGCCTGACTTCCGAAGCTCAATATCCCGAACTGGCTTGACTGGGAGGGTCTAGACAGCCCGGGATTAGTCCACAATCTCGGCGTCACGCCACAATCAATAGCTGTGGGTACAGAAAGTCAACGCAGTGTGCAAGGTTGAGCAATGGACTTTGTGATGCACTGTTCCACGTAGAGGCAGAGCATAACAGAACAGGACAGTGCAGGCTTTCCAACCACCAGGATCCAAACGTCTGCATCACTCGAAGCAACTGTCCCGTGGAGCAATGAAAGCCCCTTCATGCCACATTACCGCATAGGAGCCAATGACAATGAAGCAATTAGGCGACTTTCAGCTGTCATGGCCAAGCCCTTGAACTGCAACAACCTTGGAAGATAGAGCATCAGAGCCTGAATGATGTAGACGCTTCCACTCACCCACACAAACGAAGGCTTGGGCCATGCTTGCATGGTCTCGCTCCGTGAAGTCGTCGGTATCATGTAGTAGATTCGGTTCGTGGCGGTCGAGCGTCCGTTCTGTCTGTACTTGCACCGTACCTTACCAAGGTGTCTTGTCCTGTGTCTTGTGTCGTGAGCAATTATTTACTACTAAAAAAACCGGTGTTAGAGATGAGAGTGACAGTACCAGCCCATCATTCCACCTCTGCCACCTTCAACTCTGGAAGAAACCCTTTAAAATCTTCCGGTTCTCACCCTCACAAACACCCAAACCCCTCGCTTTCCCTTGCAAGGCCCGGCCGAGTGCAGATTGCGTGGAGGGAGGGGTTGCAGCGCATTGCAGCGTATCGAATCGCCGTGCATGTGAGAACGAAACGAGACGAACAACTCATTCGGCCCCACCGGTCACTTGCTTTGGCGACGGCTGCCGTGTCTTGGTCGATCCGCAAAGAGCAAAGACACAATGTTCCCGCGTCCAGGTGATGGCTTCAACAATGCTTCTGCCGCGTCCGGGCCAGCTTCGCCTTCGCCTTTATCGTCGTCTTCGTCGCTGTCCTCGTCATCTTGCCGCTCATCATTGTCGAGGTCGTCCCGTCCAGGTACTCTGGCACAGCAGAGGTTGCGATCGTCGACTTACTCTGGCCTTGTAAGTGTTTGCCTCACCCTGCCGTATCAGATCTGCAAAACTGTTGGTTCCATGGAAATTGCATGCAGTATACTTGGATACTGTGACTTGTGCGGACTTCGTCTGCCAGCTATCTTTCATCCTTGCTCTCACGAGCTGGTATCTTTTTTTCTTTGGGGTTCACTTCGTGGTTTTGCTGCTTCGTTGTCGCATACTATAAGTATTCCCCAGATCTGCCCCGGCGTGGAGCTGATTTGGAATCACCGGTGGAGATAGCTCTGCTAACTCGTGTGGGCTCGTCCCTCACAGCGAATAATGATGCCTGTCGGCCCTACAGCCGTTCAATCCCACGATCCAGCCACCAACCGCGTGCCTAAGCTCGCTGTTCGCAACCGCGATTCCTCCGCCGATCAGGATGAGATCGCTCCACTTCCATCTAACACAGATCCGAAGCCTACTATCACTCGTGCACCATCTTCGGGTACTGCATCATACAACAGCTCGGCTGGTTCAGACGATGCTACCAACTCGAGCTCCAGCGTAGACCGCAACTCCCGCCTAACGGCATCACTTCGGTCGACCAAGGTAGACCACAAGCCCAAGCGCGCTGGCGTGCTTCGCTTCCTCACCCTGAAGGAACCTTCTACTGCCGCCTGGGAGCAGTTTGCGCAGGAACAGAGGAAACTCGGCGCGAATGAGCAGGAGAAAGAGCGGCCAGTGCTTGCATCTCTTGGGAATGTGCCAACACAGAAGCTTCCCAACCATGTGCCAGCAGTCAACAGTAAATGGGATGGTCTTCCGGACCCTGCCAGAAAGAAGCTGCGAGAGTTGCAGGCCAATTCACAAAGGTCACCAGGCAAAAGTGCAGGCAGTGTAAAGTCGGCGTCGTCGGGCGAAAGCACCAGACGTAGAGGCAGTTCTTTTGCCTCAACAACCCAGCGAGCGGTTCGGTCACCTCGTTTATCCGTACTTTCAGAAAACTCGCAGTCGACTGCGAGCAGTGTGGCAGAACCTACTTCGTTACCTCGTACATCATCACAGTTTGCAACGAGAGATCAAAGATTGTCTATAGCGGAGCCGAGGACCACCATCAGATCGAGAGCTTCTTCTCTCGCCCCAATGCCTGTGGCCGAACTCTCCCGTCGCTTGTCAGTCCGTTCGACACAAACAATAGATACTCATAAGATTGCAGTTGTCATCGATGCGTCTCCCGATATGATGGAGGATAGCCTAGGGCAGGCGCCGCCGATACCTGCAAGAAGCTCGCTGCGAGATATGAGGTATCCTCCAGAACTTGCACAATGGCATCGCCAATTACTGCTGAGACCTGCCACCGCTGCCGAACTGGAGGTAATCTCGAATCAACAAAGGTTTGTCTACGAACTGGATGCATCAGGTTGCACTATTCTCGAAGCAGACGGACGCCCTTTAGGATCTTCAGATACAACAGATGCCAACACATTGGGAAGAGTGAATGGCGAGACAGATGAGCTGCTATTACCTGAGCTACCTGTAAGGAACAGCACCCAAATTGTGAGAACGAACTCACGACGATCGCATCGGAGTTTTCGGGCCGAACTCGATGGCGTCGAGGTTCGCCCTACCCAGGTCTACGAGCTTGCTGGCAGTATCTATGTGCCAGCTTCGGACGACGAGTTCTCAGATGATGATATAGAAGAAGGGCAAGATGCACCTACAACACCCCCCAATTTCGCTCCTGACTCTGCCATCGATCCAATGCTCGACGCGACCATCGAGCACTCACATGGAACAGTGGATCAAGTTGCACCTCGACTCCTCGCGGAAGGAGAAGCGTACGACAAGAACACACAATACTCGACCTTCTCCTCCAGCCTTTCTTTGCAAACACCTGTCTCAGAGAATCAAGATCCGATCTCACCTATCACTCGCGAGGAAGCGGCAGCTCTGGACCAGTCACGCCGCCTACCCAACTTTAGCAGACCTCGCCCAGCTGCGAGCTTACGGCGGTGGCCCTCAGTCCGTTCACCCTCCGTCAATTATAATTTTGAACAGAGCGTTTTCAGACCTGCGGTGCCAGCTAGGGTGACTGAAAATTCAACTTCTTCAGCATTTTCAGAGTTCTCCTTCACCCCAAACCCAACACTCAATGACTCGGTGACTGCCAACATTGATTCTGCCCGCGCCTACGACAATGAAAGCCTTTCCACAATATCACCTATGGTCTCTCGCGAAGAGAACAGCGTCCCAGTCATCGGTCGCGTGGACGAAGAGTCAGACGAAGATGTGGATGACAGATATGACGACGAAACAGACCATAATCCAAACGAGAACGCTAAGCCTGATGAACTTGAACCCAGAAATATCAGCATCTCCTCAGAGCAAGACTCTCTTGGGGACGCTGCTAGCGTGGTTTCCGAGAGCTGGAACTTGCCTCCGCAGCAACGACTGGGCCTGGGCGCGCAGATCCGAAAACCCATAGGCTCAAATGATATCCCATGGCGGGAAGATGCCTCCTCTTTGACTTGTACAGGTGCGGCGAAGGCTCAAACGAAAGTGGGAGCTGGAGCCTCCCCGCGTGCTCCTGCAGACGTGGAAAGCAACCGGCTCCGAAGACGGGCTTCGAAGCGATTCAGTAACGTGTTTGGGATCGCCAAATAGCATTGGGTATCATCGCTGTTGCTGGGCAACGGCGCATCCAGAGAATAGCAATTTCTCTCCTCTTGGATAAGCGCCAGCCGCTTTGGTCAAACTTGGACATGACGAAGTTCCAATATGATGGATTATCACGAAGTATGACATTTGTAATATAGGTAACTTGGGGGTGCGGATATCAGAGACCATTCTGAAGTCGAGGCACTGTCTCAATCATGAAGCGAATAGGCGAAGGTGTATAGCAGTTTTATACCGCGTTTTTAATGGAGCACGATCTTTCCAGATATGTGAAAATTACCAGTTTCAGTCTGTTTGAGTACTGAATACCATACGCCTGCTGAAAGATTGTAGTTCCACTGCAATGCCGAACAGCAAGGTCGTCGCATCCTACTGTACTGTATAAGATTGGTAGAAGGGAATCACTCCGGGACCACATGCACGCCCAATCACTTACGTGGTTCAGCAGTAACCTTCTTCATCCGCACAGTGACACCGTCTCTCGGCCACAAGGTCAAACCGAGGCCCTTTGGAATCTTGAGGCCGTCTCTGCAAGTGACGCTCTTCGCGAATTCCAACGACTCGAATTCTCTGAGAAATCTAATGACGACATAGCCGGCCTCCGTCAGAGCGTACTGCTGGCCAATACAGACCCTTGGCCCGCCGTTGAAAGGCAGATACTGCCAGGCCGGCACTTTCTTCTCCCACCGCTCCGGCTTGAACTCCAGCGCATCTTCACCCCACAGGTCTTTGCGCCGGTGCATGAAGTACACCGAGTAGGCAATGGTCTGGCCTCGCCGCACCGCCACCGGCGATCTGCCATCCGGCCCACCGCCCAGCGGGAGTGTGGTGTCGTGGCTCGCAACCCGGTTGTTGAATGGTACCGTGGGGTGCAAGCGGAGAATCTCGTTCAGGAAGTTCTGGAGAGGCCGACACACCCTCAACTGAGCGAACGTAATGGGCTGTGAGACTGGGAATTCAGAGAGTGCCACATGGCGCAATGAGGCGTAGATGTCCGCGTGCTGCGCAAGCCGCAGAAAGCACCATGACAATAGTGCGGAAGTGGTATCACGACTGGCGAACAGGACAGCAATGGTCTGAGACTGGAGCTCAGTCTCGTTCCTCGTGCGAGTGGCAAGGGTGTGAAGGAGGTTGCGCTTCTGAGGGATGGCTTCTTGCTTCTCTGAATCTAGGCCGTTGATGCTGTCGTGAGAGGACTTCGCAGCGGCATCCAAGGCACGCAGGGCAAAATGAGAAGTGAATCTTTTGACACGGTTGACGGCGCGACGGAACTCGAACCCATCCACAGTCCAGTACAGGCTCTGTGAGCGCATGCGACGGAGAAGATAGTCACTGACGGTGGCAAAAGCGTCTTTGAACTCAATGGTGTTGGCTTGCTTGCCGAGTTCGCTGGCCGATGCGGTCTTGATGTCAAGGTAGAGCCGAGGATTGGCGGCGGCGGCTTGCTGCTGCTGCAACCTGATTGCCACTGACAACGAGTCGATAGACTCACCGAAGAGGAAGTGCGTGGCGGTGTCGAGGGTGAAGTGGAAGAGCAAAGGAAGCATATCTACATCCGCCGTCCAACCTTCTGCGTCGAATGATTCACCTCTTGTGACGGCGTCGATCAATAACTTTGACGCACGCTCCGTCTCGTCGAGGTCGTTGATATTGTCTTTGATGAACTGCGGCCTGAGAAGTGCACGAGAGTGCTCCCAGAAGGCTCCATCGCTGGTGAAGATAGACTTGCCAAGCATCGGCCGGAACTGGTCGTGTCGTCGGCTACCGGTCTCGAAGTCATCGAACTGTGTTGCCAACATCGCTTGAATGTTGATCGGTTCCGTTGTCGTGATCAAGTCCGATCCGTCGATGCCCATCTTCTTAGCGGTCGACACATCCTTGAACTCTAGCGCAAGGAAGTCGTCTAGCATATCGCCCCCGGACTTGATCACTTGACGAAATTGCAATATCCTTTTTAAACTAAACAAGACACCACCCTGCCACAAAGGCTCTTCGCACGCGTTTTGCTTTGAAAATGCCGAGAAGCGCCGTCGACGGATCGTCACACTGACGAGCTTGCAACCGACCAACCCTAATAGTAGTATGCCAATAGTGAGAAGGTTCAAGATAGCCATACTGAATCTAATGTGTCCTTAATTGGTCTCGTTGATGGTTCGATCAATCTTGCAATCGTATCTGGGCTGTGGCCTGTAGTATCGTATTGGTGGTGTTGAGAGTGTATCTTGTTCATTTGAATTTCCAACAACGCCAGGTGATTTATATAGCTACAGATCGATGCCAGCAGTCTCGTCTTCAACCAGATGCATTGCATTGTACTATGTAGAATGCTTGTTGAGACAGGCGGTTCGTTGGTTTCGCTGACGCTACCAATCATTAAGTGGGGATGTCGCTCTGCCGTCTGTAGCACGGCAACGAATCTAGCTGATCGATAGAATGGCATGGCAATGACAACTCATCTGCCAATCACATGCCAGAGAAGCGAGCTTTAGGATTCCAGATATGAGATCGATAGAGGATTGGAGATTCTGGGCGAACGGCAGACACGCCAGGTAGAGGTCAGTAGTCCTTTTCTGTCACGGCTGCATCTGATGCCTTGATAAACGGCAGGACTGTTACTGTATCGATTGGAGGATGGCGTGAGTGCTCGCTTAACCGGCTCGTAGTCATGCAGAAACGGCATATCCACGCGGATGCGCTGTATCCTGGACGTGCAAATCTCATTGTATCGACAGGTACAGGAAAGAATGTCTGAACGGAGAGTCAGTCACTTTATGGCTATCATGACATGTAATAGGCAAACAAACAGGGATGGACGAGTAGGGTATCGAACGCATAACTAATTACATATCCTCCTCACCACCATTGACTGCTCGGAATTTCGCGGTCAACGTTGAGTTTGTTTTTCATCAATGACTGCATGATTGCATGATCGTCATGGCTGACGTGTCTCTCAACGCACTACCGCCCGGGTCCCTTGATTGATACCGTCCCAATATTCACCCAAGTCCCTCGAATGGGAAACAGGCCGGCCTGTCTCCCCATCGCCAATCTAGATGACCACTAGCAAGAGGAACGTCCTCCTAGGGCGCACCACTGGCGGCTGGCAAGACTGATGCTCCGTTGGCTGGAGGTAGCGGGACTGGCGTACCGAATGCGCCTTCCTGAGGTCGAAAGCCAGAAGCAAGGTAGTGATCCGGTGGTCGTGGCGGTGAAGACGAAATGGTGCTGTGTGAAGCATTCGTGTGCTTGTGGATCTGGCTGTCGTGCGGCCGATGCGTGTCTCCGAGCCTGTTGAAAGTGGAAGCCATGAACATGTGTTGGGAGCCTTCCGGATGCCAGGCTGCTAATGCCGCTCGATCAGGCATGTGAGGACCACCTTTGTCCCTGTCTTCCCATCCCTTGCCACCACTTTCTTCTCGACCATGGCTGATAGGGGCATCCACGGTGCTTGCGTTGGAGATGCTCGAGATGTTCGATACGTTCCGAAAACCAGTCAGCTCTCGCTCACCATTGGCGCCGATCCCATCATGGAGGTTCACTCGTTGTTTCAAAACATGAAGTGGTGAGCTGGTCGCACTGTAATGTTGCAGCCCATCGATCCTGGTAGCAGTAGGCGGCGCTGCAATGACGCTGGAGGGTGGGTCGACTGTATCACTGTTTGGCATAGGTACCGTCCCGGCGCTTGAGAGCTCTATGTGTTGCCTACGTGGGACGGGTGTAGTGAAGGGAGACCTCGCCCCTTGCAGGCCAGAAAGGTTGCGCATGACATGCTTGGCCGACCCTGCGGGAGCTGATTCCGCCCAGTCCGGGGTATGAGTCAGGTTTGGAGTTCCGTGAGCAGGGATGGGACCTTGGGGACGAGCCCATGGATTCTGCTCCAGATACTGTTCATGTGCAAGTCGTTCGTTGGTTGGAGGTAGTGGAAATGAGGGCGCTTTGAAGCTGTACGGATTGACATGTTGTGGTGCCGACGTCGGTTTTGAAGCGCGCTTAGGAATCTGTGCCTGCGTCAACCATGGAAGATATCGACATTGACTGTATGCATTCGCAGACTCACCCGCATCGCCTTGAAATCTTCCTCCAGCCAATCCTCTCCGACACCCAGGACATCAGGGGCAGCTGGAAATCCAACATATTTCGCAAAACCACTCAATACGCTGACCTCTTGGTTGTATTTCGCCTGGTGCCGTATTTGAGTGCTTCTCTTCGTAGGGAACTTGTACAGCCACTGGTCCTTTTCTTGGTATGTATCTCTCCTCTCCTGCTGAATGTTACACCAGTCCTCGCTCAATGCTGTAAGCGCGTCATCTCTCTGTTCCCGCATGTGCTGGAAAAATTGTGAGTGCAACTGGGACCGCTCTGCTAGGGTTCGTTGTTTCACTGCCCTCGTTCTGTGGCTGTGGTACGCCTGAGCTTCACGGACCTGCTTCTCGTAGCGCGCATCGACTGAGGCCATCATACGCAGATACTCTGGATGAACGCAATCCGGCATGGCTAACATCTGAAGCTCTGCGTTGATATGGGCCAGCCGCTCGTTATACATCTTCTCTTTGAACGCAACAAATTGGTTTGCGACCTCAGTGAAAAGAGCAAGCGCCTCAGTCCGCCGTCTGAGATCTTCTTCGTTCTTCGCGATACTTTCGTCGCTCTGCTCTTCATTGGTCTCCACGGATGGATGTGCTTGCTCTTGTTCCTCGTCACCATGATCGCGCGATTCTATCTGTCCGTGTTCGTCCGCTTCCACGCCGGATTTCCGACTCCTCTGCATATCTTTCTTGCTTCTCACGTTCTTGCCTTTGGTATGCATATCTGGCCCAGGTCGGTCCTCAGGTCCAGGCGTGTCGTCGTCGATGATAGCTTCCTCGTTCTCGTCTAGTGCTTGGGGCCCTAGTTCGGCTCGGATCTGTGAATGCAGTGTTGAGCTGTGCGTCTTTTTGTGTGGTGACACTACTTCGTTTTCGTCTTGGCTAGTGAGCGAGCTGCTGGTTGAATTGGACCTTTTCCTTTTGTGGCCTTTTCTCTCCAGTCAGTACAAGACGCCNTCGGTATAGTGGTGCTAATGAGTGCTATGAATTTCTCACCTGTTGTAGCAGCAGTATTTGTGCGGGACAGCGCCCCAGGGTCCACCGGTAATGGCGACGGCGGATCCGACAGGTCATCCTCAATTCCCGCCGCCTGCGACAGCTTACTCGGAGTTCTGCCATTCATATCGTTAAGATTCCGACGCTTTTGTGGGGTTCTATCCAATCTCTCGGTCTCTGCCTCAGAGTCGTCTCCCTCTGTAGGGGTTAGACTAGGAGGTCTGTTTCGAGCTGGTGTGCTCCCAAAGCCCTGCGCAACTTCGAGTTCTTCATCGTCTTCATCATCCCCAATCTCGCTCAGGCTGCTCGACCTGTTGTCGTCCTCCAATGCTGTAGCTACAACCGTGGGCCCAGGCTTCGTGAAACCAATGCTGTCGATTACTTTGCGTGACGGCGAGCCAGGTGAGCGCTTCAAAGCAGCAGATGCAGTGCTCAGTGGAGATATAGAGGGGCGAGGAGTCGATTCGCGACTACGCTGCGCACGCACAGGCGAATGTGTAGCCATGCTTCGATCCAGGTCAAATTCTGTTGGCAAACCAGATGATTAGCTACAGCTTTCGCAAGATGCTTCAACTCTGCGCATTCATGTGGTAAAAAAAGCTAAGGTGTGATAGAGCCATTGAGTGACTGGACAGACTTACTGCCAGAGTGCAAACTGCTGCGACGCGCTGTCGCTGGGGTGGCCATCAGCAGCAGCCACGGGTGGTGCTAGTCAACCGTGACACACCCACAGCTGGCCCGAGCCGTTAAGTGTATACGAAGCCCTTGCTCTAATCCAAATGGCGCCGCTGAAGGTCATGAAAACGAGAATCGAGTCCACCGATCGCGACGAAATACTGGCGCTGGAGCTGTGGGACGGTCGGTAGCTTCGGTCGGCGGAGGCGTTCAGCGGGCGTCAGGCGCAGGTTGAGAGCGTAGTGGTCGAAAAGGCTATCGGGCCTGTGCTGTGAGCAGAGATCGGTGTATGAGATGATGTTGCGGGAGGGGAATTCAATCTGGAGATCATCGACCAACTCGACGTGTTTCCCGCAACGCAGACGGAAAGCGGGCCCTGATCCTGAATGGTATTCGGCAGAATCGATTGCCGGTCTACGAAGGCGGTGTACTAGAGATAGCAGCCGGGTCGAGCTTTTCATAGTCGGGTATGGCCTTGGTTGCAATGACATAATGCTCAATCCCAAGCCCATGAAAACAGATGGAATTCGTGGATACTACCTCCCTTAGGGAAACAACATAAGGTATACATCTGTAGCTTACATTTGTGATTCAGCCTGTCAATCTTTGGCGTGTTCAGCATCGAAACCTTCTACGTCTCGATTGCACCTTGTCCTCTATATCTCCTCGCCGGAACACGGCCACCGCCTATTTTTTCCTCGACTTCAGCATCGCGAGGACCAAAACCTCCCCAACCATTAAAGTCTTCTGCCAGCTTGACGGCTGCTTTCAAGTAAAACTGCTGGGGATCTCCCCATGTCTTGCTTGACTCGTGCATGACCCTGAGAGCCTTGACGAAATGTGCGTCTGTCCTGTACTTACCTTCTGTGGCTGTTTTGGTGATGTAGGACCAGTCCTTGCCATCAAGCTCCACCAACTTGATAGTATCGATGTTGATCCTGGGCCGAAGCTGTGCTATGTACACTAGTAGTGTGAATAGCCACCATTGACGGATGAGCGAGCCATGAAACTTCGCAGGTAGCACGGGAAGCAACACCCGTACCGCATGTGAAGTTGTCAACAAATGAACCAGAAAGAAGTCGCTCTTGTCTCTTCCGCTTCTGTCTCGTGATTCGCTACCTACTAGTAAGGCTGTCGCGAGCTTCTGCGATTCCGCAAATTGTGCTGTTACATCGTCAACCTGCCAACTGTTCCAGTATTCCAGGGCTTTCTCAGCAGCCTGCTCGTTGCTGAGCAGTTTTGAGATATTATCGCTGCCCTTGTGATCAAAAAGCCCATCAAATGTCTTGTCATGGGCCACCCGGTCTAGAATGGTGAAAACACTATCACTAGGGTTTGGAGCAGGCTTCGTGAGCTTTGGATCATCCAGATAGACGTGCCAGTCGTTATAAAAGCAGGCGGTCAACGCCATGGCCTCCATGGCCACAGTACGGCTGTTCAGCTCAAATGCATAGCCCAGGTGAATCAGAGGATGGCCAAGCCCTGAGATGACGTTGTTTATCAAAGGCTCTTTGCCGCTCAGAAGGAGCTCGTTGAGAAGCTCCTTCCAGTCGTAGCCGTGTTTGACCAGTTGATCTTCAAAAAAGTCCACAAACGCACGCTGGTATTCTCGTTTGCCTAGAAAGTCCCGCCAATCGTGAAGGGCAATCTCGTCTGGAGAGTCTTTCCACGGCTCCAGGTGTTTGCTCTCGGCCTCATAAATCTCATTTAGGGTTTCAGAGTCTGCCCCGAAGATGTAAGAACTGCCAAGTATGTGCGGCGTGTGATTGTGAAACCTGTCGGAGTTGTATATGATACTATGCGTAATGTGATTGTGCTTGATCAGATGCTTCAGAGTCCTAGCTCGCTTGTCTGGACTTTCCTCGATGTCGTAAACATCAGGCCTCTTGATCTTTACACCACCTCCTCCAACTGAGCTGGGCAGCAGAGAAGACAGAGATGGGATACGAAATTGGAACATCTTGTCGAATTCCACAATACAACTGAGGTCGATTCTTGGAGTCAACTACCTAGAGTGATCGAGTGAGGCGATGATGCAGGCAGCTACTCAAGCAAGCAAGTCAAGCTACTGTACGTGAGCAGCGCAGTTCGCCCCAACGACTGCCCCAACCCTAACCCTTCGACCTACCCCGCAACCGCTCGTAAGGTGAAACTACCACGTGACGGCAGTTCCGTTTGCCTTCTTTCGTCCGGCCCCGAATGGGACAGGAGGCTACTTGCCTAGGATTCACCACAGCGAGTTATTTACCTTGGTCGGGTTATGGAACTGGCTCACTCGACTCATGCAATGCCGTGTGGCGAACATAATTTGCCAAGTTGTTCGTGTCTAGGTTTGTTGCCTAGCATTGATAGACGGGCGAAGATCTCTCCCAGAAGCAATAGTCAGAGTTGTGAGCTACTGGACTTCTTGGCTACGGCCAAGATGTTTGCATTTACGCGACATTCTTCCGCCCTAGATGGCGGATAGCCACCCCAGATAGGCGTCTTATCTTTCTGGTACGTCGTTTCAATGTCTGAAGTGACGTCCGAAAAGGGTCACAGTCGCTCAGAATGTGGTGCTTCAGGTGAAGCGCCATCAAGCTCGATGCTGTAATTCATGGGTTTGATACCTATATCAAATAGAGGCCAACTTCCCTTGGCCTCCAAGAAACCCCTCTCAAACCCAGCTCGACGAATGGCGAAGTGCCTAGGAACGCCGAGATGTGCTCCAGGGTGGCTGAGCTCTTGGTCTCAACCAGTTGCTAGGGAAGAAGTACTTAGGGATGTGAACGTCCCCTCTTGTTCATGATGATTCCGTACATTACTCTACGATTCTATAGTCGTGAGCATTGATCAATTGATGGAAAACTCGTCTCATACTACTCCCACGACTCTCGGCAGAAATGTTGAGTCCTATCACCAGGCTCGACACAATGATGGCTTGTCGGTCGACGATATTGGTGGCAGCGATGATCCACCTCCTATACCGAGCGCGGGCTCGACCAACGGATGCAGTCCCATACTCTTGACTGACTCGCTGGTTGGAGCTCGCTCCTCTACATCTACGAATCATGCCGTGATTAGCGACCTGGGCCGTCCTGGCAAGATCGAAGCATTGGCCCATACGATGTCCCATAAGGAGGTGGTTCAGTTGCTCCAGACACGCATTCAGTATGTGACACCTGGCCGCATGATGTTTTGTTTCATACTAACAATAGCACCCAGACACGGCCTTAGCCCGAAAGAAGTGAGTGATCGACGAGGACAGTATGGTCCGAACATATTGGAGAGCTCCTCTGGAATCACGTGGTGGAAAATATTGCTACGACAAGTCTCTAACAGCCTCACGCTGGTTCTGGTCATAGCAATGGCCCTCTCCTATGGAACTTTGGACTTTATCGAAGGTGGTGTCATTTCTGCCGTCATTCTGCTCAATATTGTTGTGGGCTTTTTCCAGGACTACAGAGCTGAACAGACCATACAATCTCTCAGAGCTCTTGCATCCCCAGTCTGCAAAGTCGTACGAGATAATGGCACTGTGAAGACCATCAAGGCCGAAGAGCTTGTCCTCGGAGATATCGTACAGCTCAACATTGGCGACATCGTGGCTGCAGACCTTCGTCTTGTATCCGATATCAATCTGGCAACCGACGAGTCGCTCCTTACTGGAGAATCAAAGCCCTGTAGCAAAGATGCCGATATGGTTTTGAAATTTCAGGATATTCCAATCGGCGATCGCACCAACATTGTTTACTCTTCTACAAATGTCACTCGAGGAAGAGGTTTTGGGGTTGTCATCGCTACAGCAATGTTCACGGAGATCGGGAAAATAGCTCTTCTTCTACGCCAAGAGCGAGCCCCGAGCAGTGGTTCATTCATTACACGATCATTGAAACGGCTGGAGTATGGCCTTAAGAACGCTCTGGGTCTTATCGGTACCCCCCTGCAAGTGAAACTGTCCTGGTTTGCATTAATGCTTTTCGCATTGGCAGTCTTACTGGCGGTCATTGTCTTTTCTGTCAACCGGTGGGATCTTGACGATGAAACGTTGATTTATGGTATCTGTGTTGCTGTGGCAGTCATCCCAGAGTCTCTGATAGCTGTTCTGACCATCACCATGGCTGTGGGGTCAAAGGCCATGGCCAAAAGCAATGTCATCGTTCGGAAGATGGGGTCACTGGAAGCTGTCGGAGGTGTAACCAACATCTGTTCTGACAAGACTGGGACTCTTACCCAAGGCAAAATGCTTGCCCGAAAAGCCTATCTACCAGATGCGTCCTTTCTCACTGTTGTAGATGAAGGTGGCCCTTTTGATCCAAAGCACGGGCACATCACTCAAAATGGCCATCGACTCGAGTCAACTGATGTCGGTAGCAACTCAGAGCTCCGACGCTTGGTGGAAGTCATGATGCTGTGCAACTTGGCTCACATTTACGAGCCTAAGAGCGCTTCTGACACATGGTCGGCTTCTGGTGAACCTACGGAGATTGCGCTTAAGATCATGGCGATGCGGATCTGTCAGACAACAGAAAAGGTTGCTGACAAAAATGATCTCAGACTCATTACGGAGCACTCATTTGATTCATCTGTGAAGCGCATGTCGACAGTCTACCAGAGGCCAGAAGGGGAGATCCACGTCTTTACGAAAGGTGCCACTGAGGTTATAGCCCCTCTACTTGACATTTCCAGGACCTACAGCGAAACTATCCTGCAAGTGGCTGATCGAATGGCTTCGGAGGGTTTGCGTGTGCTTTGTCTGGCTCACAAAACCTGGTCATCCGACAAGAGTGATGAGGCGTTGGATAGATCCAGAGTTGAAAGCAAGCTTGATTTTGCTGGTTTGGTTGGTCTTTACGACCCACCTCGGGTTGAGTCAGCCGAAGCTATTCGCCAATGTCAAAATGCTGGAATTCGAGTTCACATGCTCACGGGTGATCATCTCAAGACAGCTGAGACCATCGCAAGAGAAATCGGAATTCTGCCCCGACAGAAAAAATGTCGACCTGACGCAGCGGCCGTGATGATAGCACAAACTTTCGACCAGATGTCTGATAATGAACTGGATCAACTAGATGAGCTTCCGCTGGTGCTTGCAAGGTGCAGTCCTACAACCAAGCTCCGTATGTTGCACGCACTCCATCGGAGAGATAGATACTGCCTGATGACAGGAGACGGTGTCAACGACTCTCCAGCTCTCAAAGGTGCAGATGTCGGCGTGGCAATGGGTCTGAACGGCAGCGACGTCAGCAAAGAGGCGGCAGACATGACTTTGACCGACGACAACTTTGCATCGATCGTCTCAGCTATTCGTGAGGGTCGCAGGCTTTTCGACAATATACAGAAATTCCTCCTCCACCTATTGACCTCCAACATTGCACAAGTCATCCTCCTGCTTATTGGATTGGCTTTTCAAGATCGGGATGGGATGTCCGTTTTTCCGCTCTCGCCACTTGAGGTTCTCTTCGCGAACTTGATCACTTCGTCCTTCTTAGCTATCGGTCTTGGGTTGGAGGAGTCTTCATCCGACATCATGACTCGACCACCCCGGCCTTTGAAAGCCGGCGTCTTTACAAGGCAGTTGATATTAGACAAGTTCGTTTATGGCACCTTCATGGGCTGCCTATGCCTATGCAGCTTTATCATTGTTGCGTATGGCGTTGGTAACGGTGACCTGGGATACGACTGCAACCATGCTTACAATTCATCTTGTGACACTACGTACAGCGCTAGAGGCACAGCCTACAGCGTTCTTACTGTGCTGCTCTCGGTCATGGCTTGGGAGGCAAAGCATTCAGAGCGCGGTCTTTTCAACATGTACCCTGGAGAAGGGAAAGGTATCGGTTCATTCTTCAAAACCGTGAGCAGAAACAGGTTCCTTTTTTGGGCGGTCCTAGCAGGCTTGGTCACACCATTTCCCATGATCTATATCCCGCTGATCAATAGGGTCGTTTTTCGCCATAAGCCTCTCAGCTGGGAGTGGGGCTTGGTGGTTGGAAGTCTCGTGTTATTTGTAGCAATGGCCGAGGGATGGAAAGCTTTGAAAAGAAGAATGAAGTGGTTCCACAAAGCGTACGACTTGGAGGGTGCAGAGAAGTAACACCCTGGCAGTTGCAATACTATTTCCTATCAAGAATGTATTTCGGCGTACTGGGATAGCATCCCAGGGCTGTGGGAATGTGGCATCAAATGATCTTTTCAAATGTCACGCATGTATCAGTCCGTCTTGGCTGTTGCGTTGTCATTCTGAGTCATTATCGAGATCAATGATAGATGCACGCAATGAATTGTCTTTTACGCAAACAGAGACCTCTCATGGTTGAACCTTGTTTCTGCTAGCGGCACCTCTGAAGGTTGGAAGGGGAGGCTGGTCGGACAGCAAGGTCAGTCCTGCCAGCAGCTCGCATCACGAATTAGCCCAGCCTTACTGTTGAATGCGAGCTTTCTCGGCTACATAGAGGATAACGGTATTGCCATAGCGGTCTGGAAGCAGTTTCAGACGTATAGAATGGCTCTCGACCTTGCGCCACCATATCCCCATTTGGTAGCCACGCAGGCTGTGTATGTCCAACGGATTCACGACACGTAGCATCGTCGTGAGGCTGAAATGCTGCCCACACACATGACACCCCACAGATTAGCTCTAGATGCACTCTCGCGACCCTTGGCACTGGGCGCGAGAACACTCGCTGCATATATCGATGTTAAGTTCAGTACATATCCCCCACATTGGGATGCTCCTTTGGTAGACCACGCTTCTCAAATCTTCTATATTAACAACCATTCACAAACCACTTAGCACCAAAGTCATGGGTAGCGGACGATGTGTCGACCATCAGGTCCACACAAGTGGTCAAAGATGTGTCTGCACTGGCTGGGCGTATGATGCAGAGCAGACCAGAATTAAGGGAATCACTTCATGCAAGTGTGGCCACTCGTACTCTGGTGAAACCTACCTTCTACAGAGCACCCATCATCATGGTTCGCGAGTGGCTGACTTATCATATGAAACAAAGCACACCAAAGGACAGATCTCGGGTCATCCTAGACAGCGAAAATGGATTGCGGTCTTGTAAACTGCCATGACCTTACTGAGTGCAGATAGCAAGCCAGAAACTTCATGCAGAGAACACAGGTTACTTTCACTAATTTCGTTGTGCCGATAAAGGATCAAACCATACTCTTCACATACAAGCAGCCACAGTCAAGTCACGTAAGGCTCAGTAAGTTTTGTAACGGTCAAGCTTTAAAAAGCACAACGGCATCGAGTCTCTTGCAAGCCAAACATTGACACTTGCAACACTGAATATGCAAATGAAGTGTCTACCTTTGCTCAGTTTCGCGTCATAAACAAACAAGAAGTAAAACCATTCGTCTAAATAATCTCACCGTCGGGATGAGATGCGCATAATTTTCTAATGCCAATTCAATAGGCACGGACGTGCTTCTGGAATTTCATACAGTCCCGTGGAACCACTGCCGACATGCGTTCAGCATGATGGTACAGGTACCTTGATGGCCTGTGCAGTCGAAACATTTGAAAGCCTCTGATAGATCCATGCGAAAATGTCCTCACAGTGGACCAGGAAGGCTTCAAATAGTTGCATCCATATCCTTAGACAAGACTCTGTATGATCAGACAATACGGTTTCACAGTCGAAATCAGACACTTAAGAGTGTGATAGAATTACTGTCGTTTCAAGCCAGGCTCAGGTGTATTAAACAGTACTAAGTGGAGGCAGAGCACGCTTTCCAACCTGCTTTTTTTCAGTTGCCTCTGAACTTGCCCTGTGTTGATCGTCTCCGTTCTTCTACGGTACAAGAGCAGCCTTTTTCGGATGACAGACACGGCCGGCTCAGCTTCTTGTGCCACAAGAAACGGCAAATCACAGCCAACGCCTAAAGACTGGCTGCTCTTCAGAAAATACTTTCATGATTTAGTTCTGCCTCCCTAAGTTGCAAAAAGCACATCGAGCTCTGCTCTTCACCTCCCTATTCAGTATAAATGGTAATTGCGCTGTAACAGCTCCACCACTCTTGCAAACGCTGATTCTTCGAAAAACCCGAGTTTCGGGCTGCGAACTCTATTTGATGGTGTCTTCAGACATTGGGAATATCGACAACATGGCTTCCTTCAATGCCGATCTTCGGCACGCTGTGGAAGTTATGTCAGGCATTGCGTCCCTCTAAGCGCTGGATGATACTGTGAGATGTTACCAGAATCTCTGGACTCATTTGGAGTCGGGAAATGGAATCATGTCAATTCGAGCAGAGGCTAGCTATGCTAGTATCAACAAGGCCAGCTTTTCGGGTATCCTACTAGTGGGTTGACCCAGTCGTCTATCACTTAGAGGCCAGACATCTGCTCGATTAGAATCATCGCAACACCAACGATTCGGGTAATTATCGTCACATTCTCTTGACGAAGGGCATTGAAAATGCACTCAAGGCCTATTGAATACACAATTTCTATATTCCGCAAGGACACATCAAGGTAGCTACGAGATCTGGCAAAGGTCGAACATCAACGGCCCAAAAGCCCCAACCACCAATCTTATTTTGCTTTGGAGTAAACATTGTTTGCCAATAGATGGACCACTAAAGGAGTTTACCATTAAC
The DNA here is from genome assembly GCA_001660795.1 of Leptoxyphium fumago. Classification (NCBI taxonomy): domain Eukaryota; kingdom Fungi; phylum Ascomycota; class Dothideomycetes; order Capnodiales; family Capnodiaceae; genus Leptoxyphium; species Leptoxyphium fumago. The sequence goes on from LSHF01000068.1 coordinate 123,481, forward strand.
AATTACAGTTGATCAACCTTTGAAGCCTCGCAAAAAGGTTCCTGAACAACATAAAGACCGGTGGTCAGAATCGCAAAGTCTAGGTCCTGACACACCGGTCTACATGTCAAGTTCAAGTGGCTTCTCTTTTTTCAAGGGTAGAAGAGTAACATGTATGTTCTTACTAACAAGCTTTAAAAGAGTGATCCAAGAAGGAAAAGTTGGCATTCAAAATCACTTCTTGCAAAAAGAACATAGGTGAATAGTCCAGTCAATAATCCAATCTATTCAGACTGATCAGAACTACATCAAAATTCTCTTATAGAAGGAGTAGAAAGAAACTCTGCACCACATCTTTTTCACTATCGGGGTTTGAGGGTCTAATCTTTATGCCATTCCTACATCTGCTTGTTGCTCTACTGGCCATCCCATTTTAAAAAAGATGGAACTTTTCAAGTGTGAGTACGATACCACCTTGTCATCGTGAGGAAACGATTCATATCGATCGCAGAATTACGACGACACCTAGTACTTTGAATCACACAAACAGGCTCGACTGTTGTTAAGACAAAGCTCTAACAGTGGGTCTAGTTTCATCCTTCTCTTTGATAGAAGGTACGCCAAGAGCCAGTCAAGAAATCATAAATCTTTCGAAGAAACTACGCGGACTCAAACAAAGAGGAAAACTGAGCCCCATGGTTTGTTTGGCCTTCACCACCTATGCGCCCGATCAGACCTTTGAAAGTCCACACAACGCTGACATTAACGATATTTCAAGGTTTAGCTCACGATCTCTAGTGAGGTATTAGAGCCTCTTGATTTGGACCGTATAGCAAAACAGCATGCCCTGCTAAGGATGGAGAACACAGATGGTGGCAGACCAAATGTGATATGCAGACCAACAGAATACTATCAGCAAAAAGCACTTGTCCCGCCTAGGTTCCGCCATGGCGAAAAGCATATGGAAGTCTGGGCGGAACTACACAAGTCTACTTATTGCTAGACGTATTTGAGAAGCTCTCTCAATGATGGCTGCACTACAATGATAGGAACCAAGCACGAGAATGCTTGAAAACGTGGGTTCAAGACGGCAAATCCGGTGAAAAGCCGTTTGTTCACATCCGATTTCACAGCCTGGATCTTTGTTTACATACTGAGGTAGTAATTCACTCGCGGCGGTAGTACAAACGGTATCACGACGATGTTGGAGAAGAGTAGTATTTCAAAGTCTCATATATGAATGATCCACAGCCGGCTCTGCCCAAGATGTACTCGGCAGCAGTGAACAGCTGTGTGATCTGGGCTCCCCAGCCCACGAAAGATCCGGCGCTCCTTACGCCACAGCCTCGGTACGAGGACATTAGACTGTGTCAATGCAAAATTGAAGAGGAAAGGTCCATCCCAAAACCAAAAAAGTAAAGAACGCTAAAGAGAAAATGCAGAGCGCTCAAAATGGAGATTGCGCCGTGAACACCTTCGCTGATGTCAAAAGACAAATGGATGGAGAGTAAAAAACAAACTCGAGGAGAGAAGGGATTTGTCCTGAGCAGGTCATGAGGTGTACGCTGGAGGTGCGTCCTCATCAGAGGGAGAGCTATGGACGACGCCAGCCACGTTGGAGCTCCCACGTAGCAGTAGCGACTCGCTGGATGGGCTCCGCCAGAAGTCGTTTCCTTTGGCCCTTTCTTCGGCCACCCTGCGCGACAGATCCTGCTGCATCTTCATCATCCATGCGCTCTCCAGAATGCCGCCGGTGCTGCTGCTGCCAACAGGTGCTGTCACATTGAAAGGTGATGATAATACATCTTGCTGCGACGGGCGGCGGTGGTGGCTGTCATGGTGATGAATTTTGATTTCTGGGGATGTACTAGCGGATTCCAGGTGAGGTCTGGTGCGCGATTGGGCGTGATGCTGGTGCTGGTGCTGCTCATGATGGCGAAAGTGGGGGTTGGCATCACCAGGATTGGTCTCCTCAGATTGTAAGATTTGTGAGGCACGCGGGGTAGCGTCTTGGTCGTGAAGCTCGGTCTGCGAGAGGCGGGAGTGTGGTAGGATGGAGTGTCTAGGGGTGTGTGGCCTTCGTGGTTGACGTATTGTTGCAGCTCCGGCCTCATCTTGTGCGAGATCGACCTCAGTCTGTTGGGTTTGGAAACCAACCGCCTTCTTCCCGTGACTACGCTCAGATGAGTCGCGCTCGTAGGTTGGTGAGACAGTAGTTGGGTTGGTCGAGTTCGCGCCCTGACCTATTGAGCGGCTTGTAGAGGTGCCCTGGCCTGCGCTCTCAGTGTATCCGCTGGAGTAGCTTGCACCGTCATTGAAGCTAGACGATGTCGGACTATCCAGACCGCCTTCACTTCCGTCGGTCTCACCACGGTTCTTACGCAGGTTCACAACTCTGTTCTTCCGCTTCCTTTGTCCACGAGGACGCGACTTGCCGCTGCTAAGGGTGTATATTGTGGGTGATGAGCCGAGGCTGGACATTGTTGGTCTGCTGGCGTGCGAGCCGTTTTCTGAAGCATGCGATGAAACCGAAGACTTGGCGCTGGCTGTTTGCCCACCGAGGGATGCCTGGATCTTAGACATGGACATCGCAGTAGGCTTCTGGTACAATGGTGTTGTCGAGCCTGAGTTGGCGTCCACTCGATCGGTGGTATTGGCCCACGCCCTGTAAACAGTATCTCTAATGTTTGGTGTGAACAAGCTCAGAGTTCGCTGGCTTTCAGTCAGGGCTGCTAACCTCAGTAGGTTCTTTTGGGAGAAGTTTGGGTAGATATCGCCCTGTGAATGAAGGGCAAACTCTGCGGGATCATCTATTGGCCAGCCATCGCCATCTGACACTTGCTGAGGAGGGCTTGAGAATGGATCGACAGGCGCCTGGCCACCAGCCTCGGTCTTTGGTTCTGGATATTCAGCGGCCTGGGCCTCTGGGTTGAATACACGCAACGACAACCTGTGTATGATGGACGGGAGATCCTCCATAAACAACACCCGAAGCTGGCTTTCTATAGTCCGTTGTAGGTAGTCTCTTACGAATGGGATGGAATCGAAGGTGCTCGACACTTTTAAACTCTCCAACGGATCATTCCGGAACACCGTCGTGATGCCTTTCTGCTTGGAGAAAACCAATATCACAAAGCCACTCAATCGGATCTCAGAGAGGGTGATCTGCAGAGGGATGGTGAGGCCAGAGCTCGCAGCGACAGTCTCTGGACTGGCAAAGCCAGGCTTCGTGCTGAGGTAGGTATTGAGAGGATTCGCCTGTACGCGCGTCTTCAAGGTCAGGTAGGCGTCTCCATTATATCGCATTTTGAAGATTCCCCTGAATCTGTCCTCGGCCAAATCGCCAATCTCCAGGATCTCCAGCTCTGGCGGCGTGGAGCCCAGGTTCAGCTCGTTTACGGTGATATCATCGACTATGATGGGGGGCTTGGGCGACTTGTTGAGGGCAGTGGTGAGCATATCACGGGCTCGCTCGGTGTCGGCGATCAGCGGCGACCAGTTGAAGTTGAAGGCCATCTCGCGAGATGCTGTCGCGACGGACGGGGATTATCAGGACGTCGCTATTTTGATCGCGGCAGTACAGGATTTACGAGACGGCTGGGGCGGATGCATTGAGGGGCGCACTGCATATGTAGAATGGCGAGCTCGTCTTTCCATGCGACTGATAAGGACCTGCAGCAGTCATGCGAGCAGGGCAAGGGTGTAGGCGAGTCGGCAGGAGAGGCTTTTTTTTCCTATGTATATATGCGCGACTGGGCGACTGGCGCCGGTGCTTCCCCAAAACCGTTTCCTCCTATTACGAGCAATCCAGCAGCGACAACGAGGCGAGGGGTACAGGGCGATGTTGGTGTGGGAGAAAATTAGAGGACGAGGAGTTGAATGTGGGCGAGGGTGAGGAATCCAGTGCGACCCGAGACTTTCTAAACTCACGACGCACATCCGTCCGACCATCCGTCCGGTCGACCTACTGTAAGATCCATCCATCTTCGACTGGCCTGCGCTTACCGTCACCCAACCCAACATGGTTAAAAGGAGACCCTTATCCGCCCCGAATCATAACGGCTGTCAGTAATATGCACGGCGCCTTATGCATCAATAGATTGCTTGCATATGTATGCGTGAGGTAGCGCAAGGCCAGAGGTCAAGGCTGGGACCACACACTTGCATCTGCGCTTTTCTACAGGTAAACAACTACGAATACCGAAAGTGAACGCCAATGCGTCCTTCCCAATACGCCACAACCACTCGCGATGCTCATTCCGTGGAGCACGGGGAGTTGGTCTTGGTCTTGTGCTTAGCTGGCGGCTCTACCCTGCCGATCCAGCGTTGTCTGCTCGTACTGTACAATGGCTGCGTTCGCACCTCTGCAATCACGCATGCATACGCTCTGCACAACTGACAGTTGAGGATTCCCTCGGCACCAGCGCTTGCAGTATCGTTGAAGGGTGTTGTTCATGGCTCCTGATCGCATGCAAGCTTCGACACGGACATGGCCGTTGCAGCACGATTCGAGGTTGGCGAGAAGGGCCATGCACTCTTGTCGCTTGTGAGAGGTGATGGATATATACCACCAACAGATGCCCAACCGGAAGCTGGAGGTCGTATTTGGCTCGAGTATCTCAATGAAGGTGGTGCCAACTTCATCTTCAAGTTCAGCAGCAGTCACAGCAATGAGAAGCATTCACCGCTTCCAATCCCTCTCAGGCGCAAGCTACTGCGCCTGCGAAAGGACCTTCCACTCTTGCCATCTACTCATCGGCAGTACAGTGATTTCAACACTTACATCCGGCCTCTGATACCGGCAGACAATCTCGTCGAACAAGACCTCATATCACTGTCGCCGGATTTGGTGCAGGCTTTGAACGCTGCTCTTCAAAGCAGCAGCCAGCTGTCGAGACGCAAAGACCACAGCCTGCCACTGGGTGAACGGCATGGCTTTCTCGTCACCAATATGACCCCTCGCGAAGAGCTGGGGGAGGTCCTTCTCGAAATGAAGCCTAAATGGCTGACACAGTCTCCCAATGCGCCGTCCGGCTCACGGCGGTGTAGGACGTGTGCTCTGAGAGCGCAAAGAGCTGCGACTGGCGAGCGAACAGCCACAGACGCACAGGGGAACTGTCCTCTCGCTCTAGTATCGCCTAGTCGTGCGACTCGCCGTAGCTGCGTAGATGGTTTGACACAGGACCAAGCGCTGATGTCGTTTATGGTGGACAAGGCTCAACCACTTCTACTTTCTCTGAGAGACCTGCAAGCCAAGCTGGATCCTCGTGGCGTTCTTCGAGTCGAAACTCAGGGTACTGGCCGTACGCAGAACGAGCGAGCTCTGTGTATGGCCATGACGATGCGTGATTGCACATTCCTTGTTCTGAAGCGGCCTGACGGCACCTTGGAAGCCAGGTTTGCCGATTTGGATCTCAAGACGGAAGACAAGATCAATCGATGGCGTGACATAGAAAGTGCACTGATAGAAGGCGACTGGTATGGCGCGTCTCCTGCCACCAAGCTGGATGAGGATACGTGCCTGCTTGCTAGATGACCGGAGACATCACGATATGCTGTATATATAGTAATCTCTAGTAAGGTCTGCCCAGCAGAATCCAGCCTTGCAAGATCCAAATGACTTTCATACTATCCCATCAACCCGTCTGCTTCGCAGCGCCACCGTCTTCACCCGTCTTGCCGTCCTCGGCAAGCAGTTTCTCCACAGCAGCGACCTTGTCGTGGAAGCTCTGCTTCTTGTCGGTGCGGCTGCCAACGCGGATGTCGCTCTGGATCCTCACGACGCCGTTGGCGTGCAGCATCGAATGGCATTGACCTGTCCCAGGGTCACTATCGCCTTTCCCGTGGACTACGTAGACCTCCCGCACCGAACGCAGCTAGACTTACCGATCACCCGCATGCAGTCCTCCCATGAACCCTCTGCATCATGTCCCATCATCAGCACATTCATCCGCCTTGTCGAGGATCGACTGATACGTACCAAGCGTCGTGCCGGCGGAATGCATCTGGTAGTGCAGGCCGGACGTCTGCAGCAACCGCTGCACGGCCGCAACCTCTTTGGACACCGAGGCCGTGGGCGTACCGAGCGGAATAAGGCAGAAGTCTTTTGTGCACGCGAACACGTTTGCCCTGGTCAGCTACTATCCCCAATCGCCCTCACGACTCCCACCTGTCCGTGTCTCAAGCCCAACGAAATCCCCTACAACATGTTCCGTCTGGAAGTGGATTGGGGAAGGCTTTACCTGCCGTGCAGGCCGCCGGCGTGGGCAGCTTGGTAGGATCTGATTCGGCCATTGATTTCAAGAGATATCGCAGTTGTGGTGATGAGTCCATATTACAAGAGGTGTCTGGGGCTGCCCCTCCGCTGGGCTTGGTGGTACTGATTCTGTATTGTTTGTCAAGCTCCCACTCCGCTTCGGGTGGAAGCGTCCAGGCGACTTCCGCCCGTCATCGGCACCGCACCTTTCTTTTGCTTTGACCGTTGCTGCAGCTTCATGCATCATCGTACAGTAGGGGCCAACACATTGTTTACAGATTGTAGTCATTGTTTATTATTTTACGTTCAAGATTTGTGGTCCATTACATGGGTTTCTAGCTCTCCAGATCACGAGGTATGAACGTCTTGATGCTGCGTGCTAACCTGAGTAACATAAGCATTCAGACGAAAGGTACTCATACAACATCAAATTATGCAAGCGCTGATGAACAATCGAAGGCAGGAATTGACAGTATCCCGAAAACCGCACCTCACCTAAACACCAATCCACAAGGAGGAGATGGCAGGAGACTCCATCTGTTGTACCGTAGAGCATGTCCCCAAGTCGTGAAGCTCAGTTCTGTCGTGTTCAGCATCTCGTCTGAGACGTTTTGTCTTTGTACAGCTCTGGATCCATCACCACTTACACCTGCCCTCAACCATTTTAGCACTCGCACGTTCCTTTGCGGTTGTATATTGCATTACAATTCCAACAAAAACCTGCTCGGCATTGTGAGCCTAGTACATTGTCAGCATGATAGTCTCGTACAAGTACCGTGCTACACGCCACAGGAGACTTACATTGCATAGCAGAGCAACCACCATTCTTCTCGATATTGCGAGAGCATTTGGGGCATTTCTTCGACTTCTTGCCGATCACCTTGATGCTCAGGTCCTCCTCTTGGACCCGGTCCTTGATGCGGGTCTGGTAGTCCCGGCAGGTCTCTCCCTCGTGCCACGGTCTATCGCAACGGGCACAAGCTTTGGAGCCACACTTGTGACAGACACATATGATACCGGACTCGGCTTCATCGCCACCTTCAATATCGCCCTTTTGCTGGTCTGTTGTAGAATGGTTCCACTCGTGAACTTGACCGGCCCGGCATCCGGCTCCCAGGCACCAGCGCCAGTTGGGCGTGTCTTCGCGGATTTTGTGCCGCTCTCTCTGGTCGTAGATCAGGTAGTCCCTCTTGAGACCTGAAAGCTTGACTTCTTCGTTTGTCAGGATGGAATCGCATTCCGGACAGGAGATGGACTGGAAGTGCCCGCCCGAAACCTTGGCCGTGATCCAGGCTGTGAGGCAGGGCTTGCAAGTGTTAATGAGATGGTTGCAACGGGCGGTTGGATTGTCGTCAGGAAATCGTGACGATATACGCTCGGTGTCACAGCTGGTGCAGAGGTATCTGACAGATTCTTGCTTGCGACGCTTCGTCGAGCCTGCCATGGCTGGGCTGTCGAGTCCGCGCAAGACGTTGTGAGTTTGTGAGGACCACAAGGATTCAGAGAAGGGATGAGCAAGGAGCTGGTGTGGGAAGTGGTAGAGCAGGGAGGTGAATTATAGATGGTTGCTCAGCATGTCGTCTATTCGGCGGAAAACTGTTTGACGGTATGTGGTAAATAGTCATGAGGTGGCGGTCACGCGATGAAGTGAGGCCGATATAAAAAGTGAATCGCATCCAGCCTCACATCAATCACTCTCACTGTCGGCTGCACCTCAGTTGAACCAGGTGGAAGACAGAAGAGAGCCTATATATACCCAAAACCGCCTACCTGGGTGATTATTGAGGTTGTTGGACTGCATGTTCTCGGTCGCTGCCGGCGCATCTGCAACATCCAAGGCAACCGTGTCTGCCTGAGTGGCGTCTAAACAGGACAGGATACCTCATGCGAAAATGGACGACTCGTGCAACTTTTCATTATTTTACCAATATTTGGTGCTCTAATGTGACCAGCTATGCAAACACATGTTTCGACCTCCGTGCAGTAGACACAGCACAATCAACCATGCTGGATCAAATTCTGGCGCAACCGATCGATCTCATCGCCGTTCATCTTACAATAAGTGCGCATATACTTCTCGGGCCCGCCGAATTCTCGCTCGATCATGTTCAGAGCGGCCAGCATGTTCTCTGGCTTGCTGGATATCATGTTGTTCACGCCGTCACGTTTGCCCTCTAACATCGGGTTCTTGAGCAACTGCTCTGTGAACATTTCTCGCAGATGCGACAAGCCTCTATCGGTCAGACTATACTCTTGGGCGATCGTGTTGTGATCGACACCAACGAGAAGGAACAGCATCGCCACCAGCACGCCGGTCCTGTCTTTCCCTGCAGTACAATGAACTACGCACGGCTCGGGATTGGGCTGAGCCAAATGCCTGAACACCTTTCCGTAGGCTTCGATTCCGATGGTAGCGATGTCTTTGTAGGCCTGCTCAAATCCCTCGGTCCCTGACCGCGTGTAGTGCTTATATCGCTGGAAGAGCTCTGTAGGGTCGACACTCTTCTCGTTGTAGACCGGTACCCATTCTCTTCGCAGATTGTGCTCGCTTGATAGGCCCATCAACGCTTCACTTATACCTTCCCATTCTGGTCCCTTTCTCTTGATCTCTGACATGGAACGGAGGTCGAAGATGACTCGGATGCCTGGAGATGGTTAGACAATGGTTCTTTGTGGCTTGGCATGCTTGCGAGAGCCTGTGGTACCAAGTTCAGAGTCCATCTTGGTGAGAGCCTCATTCGTGGCGCTGCTCGGGTCCGCAGACCTATACACCAGGCCGCTCCTCACATGACCGTTCGGATCTGTGGTAGGGTAGCCTCCAATATCGCGGAAGTTGGCAACGCCCTCGAGGTCGACGAAAGGCGCACCGAGGACAGGGGCTTCAGGCAAGTATGCCATCTTTCAATCGGAAGGCGGGTTAACGTCGGTAGCTGGACCCAGTCTGCACTTCTCTGTCGCCGCCTCTAACGATATTCGACGACATGGTTGGGGTCAAGTGAAGTCGGTCGCCCAATGCAGTTTAGTTTTGCCTCCGTCATCGATGGCAGGGCAGCTCAGTGTCTTGTCATTATGCTTTCGAGCCTACACTTATCATCTTCCCATGCACGTGCGGTCATGTAAAGCAGAGCATCCAGTGTCAGGGAGCAAGGTGGCATGGCTCACAATATGATGAGCGAGCTTTAACTTCGATAAATAACACTACTCGAAAGCAAGCCACTGGCGCATGGGAGGAGGATAACCTTGGAATGTCGATGGTGGGGCCCATCCCCTCAGATCCATGGCTGGAAATCGTCCTTGTTCACGTGGGGTACAGTACTGTAACGCCCCCATGGCCATGGTTGTTGCTGTCTTCCGCCGGAGCTTCAGACCGACAGCACACAACCAGTTCCTGCCGTCCATGGTAGGCATGCATGCATGCATGTACGGATTGCCTATCGATACGCCCGCATCTCATCGAGTCGATCAACGTCACCAGCGACAACTGATTGGTTTTGCGCATGTGGTTTAGGTGGACTATTTAAGGCTCACTCTAAACTACTATATGATCTACTTAGTAATGTTTGTAATAAATCACTATAAAATTGTGGTGTAAGTCAAGGGTA